>OVAF01000190.1:0-57976 GCA_900406245.1 Odontarrhena argentea | reverse complement strand
CGCAAACTGAAGCTTTTCTCCTTGAAGTTTCTAGAGAGAAGACAGAGAGGTTAGAGTGCGTGGGGTTTTCAATATTTTTAGGCATTGTTTATTTAATATTCAATAGCTACGCAGATTTCTTTTTTCTGGTTTAACGGATCCTATTTGTATACATAACTAGTTTTTTTTTCTTTTAAAACTAATATTAAAAATGATAACTGGTTCTACAATAGTTTTAAATATAAAAATAGCAGTACATAAAAATCGGTAACATTTTTTTTTTAATGTCTTTCATTGCTATTACTTCCTAATATCTATAAAAATAATATAGATCTTACTTTTTTATTTCATCTATTATAATTTAATAATCTACACAAATCGAAACTTAATGTAAAGCTAGCGAAACTTTATCTCTAAAATGGTAAATCTACATATACAAATCATTTCAGGAGTCCAATTTAGGAATTGAAACATTACGAAAACCGATTTTTTTTCTTTACGAAAGAGAGATAATGATACAAAATTACTGATAAAAAAAATAGAAACCTTTAAAGATATGAGAAAACAATATGAAAAAATTGAAGGAATATGTTGTAATATCGTTATCATCTTTGTAATTGATAATAATTATACAAGCGAAAATTATTAATAAAACCCTGAAAAACAAAACAAAAAAATATAATTGAATCCCTACCAAAAAAAAAAAATATATATAATTGAAATAGAAAATCTGGAAGGAGAAGTCGTTGGCATTTAATGTAATATACGTTGAATTGGAATGGTTAAAGTGTCATGAAAACTCAAAGTCAGTTTGTCTATATACAACTTAGTCATCTTCCATCGGAACAAAACCTTTACTCCGGCCAAACTTCTCCCGCCGGCAAGACTTTCTCTTAGTCTTCTTTTTGGTCTTGAAATAATGTTCAAGTCATTATGAATTAAGCATTTTTGAGAAAGAAAGAAGAAAAGAATGCTTTGTCGTAAATCTTCAAGTTTTGTGGAAAGAGGAAATGTTCCGGTTTATCTCAATGTATACGATCTAACTCCTTTCAATGGTTATGCTTATTGGCTTGGTCTTGGTGTTTATCATTCTGGTGTTGAAGGTTTGTCTTCTTGATTTCACATTTTCTTAATTCTTGATTCTTGATTTTTACGTTGTCTTGATTCTTGATTTTTACATTTTCTTGATTCTTGATTTCACATTTTCTTGATTCTTGATATTTTTGCTTGTATGCTCTTGAATGTTCAAGATTCTTGATTTTACATTTTCTTGATTTTTTTCACTTTTGGTTGGTTCTTGAGTATTCAAGATTTAGATCTTAATAGTGATTATAATTTCACATATTATATCATTTTAGATCGGATTATTAAGAGATTGTCTTGCAAATAATAGTTTTTTGTGTTTTCTTGAATTTTAGTTTAAAATGTTATTTTGTTTGTTTGTTTGTGTGCCTAGTTTATGGTGTAGAGTATGCATTTGGAGCTCATGAGTATCCGAGTACCGGCATTTTCGAAGGGGAACCGAAGCAATGTGAAGGGTTTACGTTTAGGAAATCTATTTTGATTGGTAAAACGGATCTTGGACCTTTGGAAGTGAGAGCTACAATGGAGCAACTTGCGGAGAATTATAAAGGAAGTTCTTACAATCTTATCACCAAGAATTGTAATCATTTCTGCGATGAGACTTGTATTAAGTTAACAGGGAATCCTATTCCTAGTTGGGTTAATCGGCTTGCAAGAATCGGTAAAATCTCCGGTAACTTCCCTCGATCTTTTACATTATGGTCTTTTGATTGAAGAAGTTTAGGGACACAATCAAGTAGTTGTGTTTGCAAGTATTGAGTTTAGTTTGAAAACTAAAATGTGCTTCGAGTTTAGCTTGAAGTTTTCATCTTTACCTATGAATACATCGATTTAAGCCTCGAGGATTATTGATAGAACAGATTTGGGACTAAAATATGAACTACGTTAAGCTTTAAATTTTCTCTTAATGGATTCCATCTTTGTGCTTGAGTATCAAGTTCAGCTTTTAGGGGGATTTCGATATGTTCATTTGCGTCAATAAGAACAGTTTTGAGGCTTAAATATGACTCGGGTTTTGCATAAACTTTTCATCATTAGGCATTTTGAACATATTTTATTAAGGACTCTGTTTCTGTGCTCTGGAGTTGAATTTTTTTGTGTGTTAATTTAGGATTCATGTGCAACTGTGTGCTTCCGGCGACAATAAACGCGACAAAGCTTGGAAACAATCGAATAAATCAAGAGAAATCATGTGAAGCAGAAACCGAGAAGAAGAAACTAAGGAGTGGATCAAGTAGAGAGAGGTCTACAATTGGTACTCCTTCATCATCATCTTCTTCCCCTTCAGTTCAAGTTCGTGGTCGAAGTAGAAAAAGGCGTCCTCGTGCTCCTTCATCGCCAATGATTCTCGGATCATCTGTTTGATTGTTAAATAAAAAAATGAAAGTTGGCTTTGTTGTAAACAATCCATTTTTTGATCTCTCAACTTGAGAGATTACTCTTTACTTCTCTTTGTTTCTACGTAATTGCGATTGTGCTTTGTATTCTTGTTAATATGCAACCTTTTTTTTTCCTTCTTCTGTAATCTTATTTTTTTATATTGTTCGTTTAAATTTTTACACAATCCAATCAGACGCAAGTGACTAGACAAGAATAAACTTAGGACTTTGCCTTTATGGAAACTAAAGGTGAATAGATTCTTAAAGCTTTTCAGATTTGCTATCTCACTTTCGGCCGTGTTTATTCAAGAAATTTAAATGATGTAAAGTAGAGAAACCGGACATTAGAACATGAAGCTAAACACCAAAAGCTTAAGATAAGAGTAGAATATAACCTTATACTATCAAAATTCATGGCAAGTAATAAAAAAAATAATGGTAGTTTTTGAGTTTGATTAATGTGGAAAACATTCAGCTTACCACTAAAAAAAAATTGTCGAGAATCAGTACCCAAGCGAGCTCGAGACTGTAGTTGTTCATGTCCGGAAAACTTATCTGCAATGTAAGAAAACAATACACATGTCGATGCAAAGATTGGTTTGAAGATGGCTGTAGAGGAACTAATAGAAATATGGAAGGCACCTCGTTGCAGAACCAATAAAATCGCATCCATTGGTCCCATGTTGATGAACATAAAAACAATTCAAACTACATACACCCTAGTTTGGTATGTATAACATTCTTCCTTTTTAAGGTACATGAGTGATTAAAATCATTGGTTATTGATTTTTTTTAGGTTGACTCGATTTCTTCAATGAAGAAGGCATCTAAAACGTTAAGAAAAGTTGCACACAAGTTGATGAAACTTCAATTTCCTAGGAAAATAATCAAAAGAATAAGCAAAGGTAACATTTTTACTATTTGGTATTATATGTAGAGATGGATAATATTCAAAACATAAATTCAAAACAATAGACATGAGTCTTAAATATAATCAATTAGGAGGACAAATGATTTTAAGACAAATCAATGGAAAATAAAGAAATTAAAAATGTATTCGATTCGGAATTTTCCAAATGTACCAAACACCAACAACAGACTATAAAAACAATGCATATAAGTCGAATTCCACTACGGATTCTTGTCCAAGTATCTCAGACCTCTTCAACATTAGCCTGCATGCATCTGGGATATGTGAAGGGAAGTGCAACTACTGACTTATCACCAGAAACTCCGCGACTAGCCAAGCCCAAAGCGTATCCTAAAGCTACACCCACTGGAACAGCAACCGCGTTACCAACTTGAATGTACCTACAAAAACACGAGATGAGAACCAATTACTTAAATAAAAAATCTTAATAGCAAAACAAAATTTATTGAGATAACAACTAAGCACTTACTTCTCCTTAATACTACCACACAGCTTATAACAATCAGGGAACCCCTGGAATCTGGCGTTTTCCCGGACTGTGAGAACCCGATCCTGAAGGGGATGAATCACGGTCTGCAGAAAACAGTTTTAAGGACTAAGTCAGTAAAAGAACTTCACAAGAGCACACAGAAAGCAATTAAAATGCTTCAAAGGAAAAAACTTACTTGGTTATGCGGCTCTGCTCTAGTCACAACAGTCTTGACAGTTTCATCCCACCACAAGCGACCAAATGGTCTACAGTTTAAACAATAGATGAGTTAAACATAGCGATTACCACATTGATCCAGGAGATGAATACTAGTTAAGAAACTTACTTTTTTGATTTTCCTTTAATGAATGACAGTGCATAATCAGGAACCTGAAGAAAGATAACAGAGGCCATATGTTAATAAACAAATAAAAATTTTGAAACAAACAGCATAAATTTGGGATGGATTCAATCATACCACCCATTTTCCTGATTTTAGCTTAGGCCTCTCTACTGCAGGGTCCAATTCCACTGTGTTGTTTTTCACTATTAGACCAGGAAGGTTTCTGAAATTTGCACCCTGTAACAATGAGAATACAATCAAATATGATTACATGTTGAATGCTTGAAGCAAATACTATATAATATAACATCAAAAAAAGATGGACACACCTTCCTCTTTGGAATCATGGTTGTTCGTTCTAAGTCATCAGGTTGTAGTTCCAGAGGTTGATGATCAAACAGCCTTTGTTCTCGTGAAGCATTTCCACCATCCACACCGAGTATAGTCTCTGAAACAAGAATTTTTATTAGTATTAGGTAACTGTTAGTGCCAAATCAATTGAATCAAACATTCTCACCAGCTCTTGCTAGGCGGATGAACTTCTGAAACTCAGTCTGGGGGACTGTCTCATAGTTCCTTTCATCATTTTCTTCAAAATTTGTCACCTGCAGCATGAAAGAAGCATTTAACAGTGAACTATTTAGACATAATAATGTTTCAGTGATATCAGTGATGACTACTTTAAAGTTCAGATACACACCGGAGGGAGATCCTTGATTGCATCAGAAAGCTCAAGAGCCTTTTCCAATTTAAGAAGATGCTTCTGGCTGAACCCAACTTGAATTTCCTATATACACAACAAATGAAACAACAATATAATATTTGATTATATGATACCTAAATGCACCCATCAGCCAACAAAATAAATTACTTGCCTCAAATTCTATAGGTGCATGGATTTTGGAGAGAACCTCATGAGTGGGCAACGGATATGGAGGTAGTTTCTGTGGACCAATTTAACAGAGAGATATGAAAATGGCATTTCCTTCGACAATGTATTAGGTACTAACTACTACGTCAAATGTATTTACCTCAGTTGGTGTAGCACCCCACAAGAATACTCGGTTTCGAAGCTGAGGAACACCATAAGATCCGGCAGCCATCATGCCTAATCGGGTTTGGTAGTTCATGGCGACAAGCCGAGCGACAGCATATCTAGCCAAAAACCCTTTTGAAAACCTCAATAGGTCAACGACATTCTCCATCAAGACATAGTTTGGCTTCAAATAATCGATAATGTCCATATAAACTTTCAGCTGTTTATTCTTGTCATCATTTAGTGGTGCTGTTTTATTTCTGAAGCGGTTAAAACCGCTGACCCCCTGACACGGGGGACCTCCACAAACAAAATAAGCATCACCCTGAAAGAAATAAAAAATAAATCCTAAGAGACCAACTTATGAAAAGCATACTAATCTTCAAGCACAACACAGTCAAGCTCTTTACTCTACTAAAAGGAGATATATATAAAAGACACTTTGAACTTTGTGAATACTCGGCAAGAAATCTAACTCACTACCATCTTATTAGTGGATACTAGCTCAGAATTTACTTGATTCATAAGCAAGTAAACACTGTATTATTTAATAAACAAACAACTTATTTAGAATTATAAGTCAAAGCAAGTAACAAGGACTTACAGGGAGAGGCAGTAGGTTAGACTTGAAACCTTTAGTAACAAACTCCTTTAACTTCAATTTGCAATTTCTGGAGTAAACATAGAAGTAAACCATATCAATAACAATATACCATCTATACAAAAGAAGCAAAGTAGAGTGATATGAAGAAGTTACCCTAATTCAGCATAAGGCTCCCAAGTATCTTCATCAGGACCATATCCTTTCCAGCGTACCTGAATGTATTGAAAAAAACGAAACAAAAATTACAGACTGGATTACATCTTTAAAAGGTTCAAATGTATTTGTAATTCAGATTTATAGAGGAGAACTCATACCTTAAGATAAAGTGCCGATTTCTGAAGCTTTTTGGGATCTCCATAACAAATGGCAAGAAACTCATCCACTTCGAACTCCTCAGGAGGGATTTCAGAATCACCTACGTCAACTTCCTCAACTTCATCTTCTTCTTCTTCTTCCTCTTCCTCATCTTCATCAGATTCAATAGATTCTGTTCTGGGTATCAAAGAGAATTTCTGACATAATTTGTTCCATTCTTCTAGCAGTTTAAGAAAGTCTTCTGCTGCTTCATTTCTCACCTGTTCAATGTCAAACCAATTAATTCAAATGTAAAGAAACTTAATCTGCTTTGCAGACACACAAAACAGAAATCCTTACCTCAGTCTCTGGATGGTTCAGTTTTAGGCTTTCACAAGCAAAACTATTAATATCTACGGCCCATTTCTGCAAAATGCAGATGAAAACAAAATCAAAATTGCTCAGAAGAATACTAATGTGACCAAATTTTCATACTACAAACAGTTTTGTACATGGATGTTCATACAAGATGTTTACCGTGGTCAATTTAACACCAGAAATGGAAGCTCCCATGCACAGACCGGTCGACATTGCGCCACACCCAGAGTATAGATCCAATAAGAATTTTTCATTCTTTGGAGGATCTACGACGCAATTTGACTCCGACTCACTGGAAACAGTTGAGGATGCTTCACTATCTGCACTAGCATTTTCTGGCAGGATAGAAATTGCCAAAAAGTTAAAAACACTGTATAGAAGTTATACAGATACGAATGCTAGAATTACAGAAAACAAAGCTAAAAATGACTAAGAAAGATGAAAGTTTTCATATAAAAATGGCCAAACTTATGTATCGTAGTTAAGTATTCATGTAGATAATGTCTTACCATCTTTCACACATGAAAAGGTCAGATGTTCAAGCTCATAGTTCATGTCACAGTAAAAATCACAGGAGGGTAGCTGTCTCTCCTCGGTTCCTGAATATAGCTGTTGTAATAAAGGTGTTGATCGTAAGAACATAAATCACCAGACTTTCATTCACTAGAAGATTAAATTCAAAGGATGTGATACCTTTGTTGGAAATCGAACAATCTTTAGTTTTGATATAATGCAGTCGAGGGGATTATCATCCTCAACATTAGAAAGAAAGACTCTCTTTTTGTTTATTTGTTCATAAAGTCCTTGGATTACCTGTGGAATACAAAAGAACAACAAAGGTGACCATTAATAAGCAGGAGCATGAACACTTGGAGTTGAACTAAAGAAGAGCAAAACAGAAAAGTAAACTCACTGTGTCTTCTGCCCTGTAAAACCACTGAGCTCTAAAATATGGCTCTCCATCGATTGCTTCAAATAACTCGATGATTTTCGCTATGTAGTTGGGCTTCCCTTCTTCAGGCTACATTAAAAAAATAAAAATAAAAAATAACTTTTGTTATAATCACATACTTGTATCTCCAACACCACTCACCACAACGTACCAACATATAAAAGCTCAACACAAACTGAAGTTTGTAAGCTTCAAAAATTGAAAAGCTAATTCAGAAAATCATCGACAATACAAAGCACCACAATGAACCATCATAATCAAGCCCCATGAAAATTTACAACAACTCAGCATATTACATCTTTACAAATCATCACATACACCACCAAAGAAAATATGCACACATTGATACAAAGCATAGCAATTTACTGAAAATCAAAAGGACAGCAACCATGGAAAAATCAACAAGAAATCAGCATTTTACATCAAACACAAATCACCACAAAGGAAATTCTGATCAGATTGAAGAGTTTCAGAGCAAATTACAGTAAACAGAAGAACAATCTAGAAACTAACCACAGTATCTTAACACAAATCACCAAAACAATCAAGAAACATACCGTGACGAAAACATCATCCCCTAAATTGAAAACAAATCCATCGACAAGAGCTCGATCATAGTGACACTTGGCCTGCAGCTTCTCTTCTTCTTCCTCTTTACTGAATTCCAAAACCACAAACACAATCACACATCAAAACCACAAGAAACAAGCGTAGATCTTATCAAGAAACACACGAAATCAGAATTTACCCATCGGTCATCGTCTTAGAGGATTTGTAACGGAACGGCCATTTCGCCACCGCTTCGTCGACCGGAATTGGTTTTCCGGTGAAGCAAAGGTTGGGATCTGGCTCAGGACGTTTCACCGTTTTGGATTTTTTACTCATTTTGCTTCTGTGGAAGAAGAAGATGAAGCGACGAAGAGATTAAAACCCTAGTAAAAAGTTATTTTACCCAAAATGTTTTTGGGTTATATAGGAAAGAGGAGAAAGAGAGAGAGAGTGGGGTTTCAAAATTTGGAAATTTTTGGATTGAGCGGGATAATTCTAAATTCTCGGCGCCTTTCTGTTTTTCAACTCTTCCTAAATTGATATTTGATCCCTGTTAGTTTTTGGAATTTCAATTTTCACCCTACTAATCGGGAAATTGCAAAGTTGATCTTACAGTAAACAGAAGAGCTTCACATATTTTATAATAAAAAAAAATACAAAACTCTTCTATTTATGGGGAAAGTGTTTTGTATTTAATTTTTTATAAAATATGTGAAGCTTTTGGGGCCAAATGGTGACTATGAAGTATGTTTTTTTTTTTTTTTATGATATGTGTGTGGAATGTGATATTCTATTTTACTTTTTTTTAAGAATAACAATAAATTCTTGATTATGATGGATACACTTTCTCTAGTTTCTTGAATTGCTTAATAATGATGGATACACTGTCTGTAGTTTCTTGAATTGCTTGATTATGATGGATACACTGTCTGTAGTTTCTTGAATTGCTTGATTATGATGGATACACTATCTGTAGTTTCTTGAATTGTTCTTGATTATGATGGATACAGTTTCTTTAATATGCTGCTCATGATTATGGTGGATACACTTTCTTTAATACGCTAACTTTGAATTGCTCATAGTTTGTGACGGATACACTTTATGTTATTGTGGAATGGTGGTTAACAAGCCTCACAGAGTATTTTACTAAGGAAGAAAAATAGCACATTAGCTCATCATCATGGTGTAGATTATCGAAAACGTTTGCATCAGTTCATTTTTACGTTTGAGTAGTATAGACCGATTTTAGCATTGTTGATTATCAATAGAAAGACTAAAATGTAAACATTTGGAGTGATGAGTCTAAGGAGAGAAAAGAGCACAATGATTCTCGGATCTTCGGTTGATTGATTGTATGAAAAATTTGCCTCAACTAGAGGGATGAACTACTTTTTTCCTCTGTAACAAACAAAAATATGAAAAATTTGAGATGAATAGTTTGATAAATATGGAGACTTTCAGGCTTGTTTTTCGCGCATCCACTCAAAGAAGTTGTCGAGAATCAATGGCCATGCGAGTTCTAGACTATAGTTGGTCATGTCCGGAAAGCTTATCTGCAATGGAAAAAACAAAATTCACAAGCGGATTTGAGATGCGAAATTAAAGAACGGTTGGTTTGAAAATGGCTGTAGAGGAACTAATAGAAATAAGTAAGGCACCTCGTTGCAAAACCGATAAAATCCCATCCATTGGTCCATGTTGATGACTTTGTAATCCTTTTGGATCTGTTCATATAAAAGAATGTTAGGCCTCAAACACTTTGGAGCTAGAAAAGATGGGATGTTTGAAGATGAAAAG
This sequence comes from Odontarrhena argentea, assembly GCA_900406245.1. Taxonomy (NCBI): domain Eukaryota; kingdom Viridiplantae; phylum Streptophyta; class Magnoliopsida; order Brassicales; family Brassicaceae; genus Odontarrhena; species Odontarrhena argentea. The sequence continues at coordinate 48,182 of OVAF01000190.1, read as the reverse complement.
GTTGTGATCGTTTATAACCTTTAGATACTCGACAAAGTGGTCAACTTGAGCACGGAATGTTGATCCTAAGACGATCTCTGAGAGTTGACATGTAGTCTCAATGTCAATCATCTTTTGTTTCTCCTCTGGATGGATAAAATATAACTAAGGTTTAACACAAGCAAACAAACAGAACATACACATGATCTTATTTATGTTACTAATGTACCACCTGTTAAGCAATAGTTGAAGGCATAGGCATAGAAATTTGCAAAATTTGATGGACTCCTGACCTATGAGAGGTAACACAATTCTATCATTTAGGATATATCGAAATGATATCAACCAATGTGGAAAACAAAAAGATTAAGCATGCGAGTGTGAACCTCTTTCTCGAGCTCAGGAAGAGCTTTCCTCAAATTACCAATCTTCTCAACCTTTAACGCCTTCAGCGCTGTTCTCCATTCTTTCTATACGTACAAAGCGAGATAATATAATCGAAGAATTAAAACATAGAACCTGTAAGTCAATACCAAAGAGAAATAATCATGGTAACAATTCTATTTACCAGAGTGAAGTAACCTTGTCTTGCAGCCTTCATTTTCCTGTGACGATCATCGAAACAAAAAGGTTTAACAAAAGGATACACAATTGTGCATGGAACCAAGAGGTTATATAATTTTGTTGGGGGAATGTTACCAAGCTAGCATCAAGATCTTGATATCAGTATGCGATACTTTCAACTTGGAGCAAAGTTTCTCAATTCCTTCTGGACTGTTTCACGTTACCAAGAAGAGTGTTAGAACAATTTCTTCACACAAATCTCTAGAAAACCATACAATAAATAGGAGCCGAAACTGCAAAGAACAGAATGTGGATAGTACTTACTCAATCACATTGGAAGATTTGTTAGCATACTTATTGAACAAGAGTTCGATTGGACCCGGATCTTTCGACGGCTCCTTCTTACTCGAACCTGTACCAAAAAAAATTGTTAGGTTACTAAAATAGAGTCATAACTCATAACGAAGTAACACTTTTATACAAAACAATGCTAACACAAAGGGTTAATATAACTTATATAAACCCTAGTTTAATTTGGTATGTATACCTTTCTTTTTCTTGATGGAACTTGAGGGAGTAAGATCAGTGGTAACTGATTTTTTAGGTTGAGTCGATTTCTTCGACGAAGAACGCATCTAAAACGTTAACCAAAGTTGCTCAGAAGTTAATACGAGGCCTCAATATTCTAGGAGATGATATTAAAAAGTATAACAATACATTAATGAATTATTGGTTGGAGAAAACGTTATAAGGTACCTTGAAAGAGCAAGCACAGTTGAAAGAAAATTCGGAGAAGACGAAGAAGCAAAAGGGGTAAGCAGCGAGACGACTGTAGAACTATAGCCAACGTTTGGTTTCTCTTCTTCTTTGCTTTTCTTTTATATGCACCGCCACACACTTTTTATTTTTTATTTTTTTCAAGCTACAATTATTCTTTTACCGATTTTTAAACTTTTCCTTTTTTTTACTTTGTTTTACCTTTCCTTTTCCTTTTTGTCAACTTGTATATTTTTGCTACATAACATTCTTTTGTTTGACATTAATGAAATCATTACTTCGTTTTACTAAATATCCAATTTTTCTTACAGTAAAAAAGAATTAGTACACAGATAAATAAATAAACTAAAAAGATACTAAAATACATGCCAAGTTTAAAGATATTTAATACAAAAACAACTCATACATTTATGATGAGGGAGTAAATCGATTTGGGAATACAACAAGACAAAAATTAATCATTCACTCCTGTAAATCAATAAACACAAGCTAAAGCAACCTCATTCTGTTTAACTAACCAGTACAAGACCCTCTGTCTCAAAGATTATGGGGTCAGTCACTAAGCGGAGGTTTGTGCGGTCTCTGATAGATACAGAGAGAAGAGAGACACAGCATCTTGCAGATGTGCTGATCTCAGATCTTCAGGTAAAGGGGCAACGAAGGCTGTCTCGAAACAGCTTAGTTGAGTCTCGCGATTAGAATACACACCGAGATCTGACACTAGCAAATCGCAAATCTCCTCCGCCATTTTGGAGTAAGCAACTCTGCAGCATAAACACAGCGAGTTTATGGGTTTAGTGTATAGTTGTGACCAATTTATAAGAAATGCTAATAAGGTAGGTTTCATTATGGACATTCGAATGTGGGACATGTTTGACCCGTATCTGTCCACAGAGCAAACTTGGGCTCTGTAGTCATCAGAAGCCAACTACTCAGTTTCGGAGCAATTACTATGGATACAGCCAAATTTAGAAGGATCCATCCAAAATCGCTCCATTATGTATTATTTTCTAGGTTCTTTTAGTATGTACGAAGTATCTTAGGAATGACTGAAAATTTAAATACAAGTAATGAGTAGTTCTTGAAGATTCAATGCTATGAGCAAGTGTGAGGTATATGAAGTACTTACCTAGCTTCAACTGGTAACCTGTCACCCCAAACAGCCAATGATCCGTTTAAACGACCCACAAAGCTTCTGCATGACTCGTTTTTGCTCTCAAGAGAATCCTGTACAAGCAACGGAGTTATGTTGATTACTTGATTGTATCATTCATACATATATTTACACATCGAGAGAAAAGTTAAACGTACCAGTTCTACCATCGTCTCAGCATCTTCTTGCAGTGAACTCTTTAGTAAATAGAATGATAGGTAAATCCCAGCACCCAAATCCCAGTTTTCAATCTCAGACTTGCGATCATCCATTGAAGTACAAATTCTCCATATTTCAGAATGGTTATCTGCATTTATTGAAGATAAAAGCATATCACTCTAAACAGATCCTTCCTACACTAAACAGGAATCATGTTCCAGTTGAGCAGCTAGGTCTGCACATAAGGAGATCAGGGAGCTTACCTGACAAAAACAATGAATGAGCGACTGACGTCATAAAAATGGAATGAGCTTTTTGCCAGTTTGCACATTCAATAAAGTGGTCAAGAGCCTTGGCGAAATCTCCATGGTAATTGTAATAAACTGCCTGCAACATAAGAAAAAAAAAATCAATAAGTAGATCAGCATAATGGTATACGATAAAAAAGGGTTCCATCGAGTTTGTCCTTACCAGAGCTTCGTGCATCCATTCAGAAGGGACGCCCAAGTCCTTAATAAATTGTCTCTGGGATTCCGCAGAACTCCAAGTTTCACAGAACTGAAACAAAATTTCCCGAATCACAATGACGTGTAGATATGGATGATCTTCACGGTAGGGTATGTGAAGAACAACGTAGATAGCCCAATGACAAAGGCCCTGAGAGAGAAGCTGGGCAACAAATCCCATATCAAGAGCGTGAAGGTCATCTGAAGTGAAAGCTCCAACTGCTTCTAGAATTCCTCTGTGGTGCCAGATCATATGATAGTCAAGCGAATCGTCAGTTGAAGATAAGGCACTGAACATAGTCTTCAGAAAACCAGTTTCTTCCTCTTCTCTGCTGTGGAGAAGCATAAGATAATACAAGAGGTCAGAATGCTTGTTGTTGGTTACAAAGCCATCTGCAGGTCCTTCGTCAATATATATTGGGACGGGCCATGGAGCTTTTCCCTGAGCTAGAAAGAGTTGATAACTTCTGAAGATGACAGGTAATGAACTGTCTGGAGGTAGATGATGCCACATTAACAACCCTAGGAATCTTTTCCAGTCAATTGCAAAATCTTGTAACGCATCATGGATATTACCAGCAAGCAATTCATAAAGCTTAATTCTCTCCTTCTCAATGTAATTAAAATCCAGCCCATTCCTTCCCCACAGGTCAAGCTGCTGCGCGATATCATTGCGGTTTACAGTTGATCCACCAGCCTGGCTCAACAAACAAGCTAGTCTAACATCTCCCTTAGACATGGCAACTTCCACAGCCGAATCAAGCTCTCGTCCAGTTAGAAGAAAGAATAGGTGTTCCAGATAGCCAGAACCATTTAGATCACTCACATCTTCTTGTACACGGTGACTGACACATTCCTGGAGCCAATAACTGAAATCTGCTCTTCGGATAAGTGGAAGAGCTTCCGTATCAACTTCAGCAGGATCTTCCTTCACATCCTGCATCATGTCTTCCTCATTATCAGAAGCTGCATACTTCAGTAGTTCAGTACTCTGTCTCTCAGAAAAGAGAACTTTTATGAGTTCCCAGACCATGACTTGGTGATTCAAAAACAGCTTGGCGGAGGTAGACAATCCAGCAACCTCCAGCTGTTTCTCGATTATTTTGATATAACCTCGGCAGATATCTGAAAGAAATACACGATCAGTCACAACTTTCTGAAGTTTAAGACTGAAGGAGCCAAACCTAACTTCTTCTTCTTCATGACTCAATTCCTTGTGGAGACTCAAGGGAGCCTCAAATGCAAAGTCAATAAGATCTTCCTGAACTTTCTCTTTTTTATCTTTAACCACCCTGTCAATTGCTATCTTTTCTACATTGATCACAGAAGACAATACCCTTTGGGAGCTCGAACAGCATATCGGGTTACCAGTGTGAAGAAGGATGCCATTTGGACCCCAACCTGCCCGGAACGACCTTCCCATGAATAAAGCTGCATCAACAACATTGCGGGAATAGTTTTCGGTTACTGGCGTAACATGACTGAGGTCCAGCTCAAAACCTATCATCTTCGACTTCCTTACAGCCAGACTCTTGTTTTGTTGGACCATAAGGATACTGCCTGGGGAGCTTTTATCATTACCAGGGTTATACTCCAACAAAGCCAGTGGTGTTTTTCGCACGACTGGTTGAGTATCTTGATGACTTTTTCTTTCATTGATATTCTGTGAAAGCCTAACATTCCGTTTAGTCAAGGATGTCACAGGATGAGAAGCCTGCTCTCTAAAATCCTCACTTTCATCTGGATCTTCATTCGGAAACATCAGCATTCTCATTTCTCGCATCTTCCCCGGATCAAGACCTAGATGAGCCGGAAGAGAATGAGAAAGCTCCGGCTCAGGAGTTTCCATTTCATGCACTTCATCAATATCACCATTCATTCCTACATGATTCTCCAAACCCGGAGCATCATCCATAGCAATATCTTCCGCCTCATCATCACTCAACCCAAATCTACTAAAATGAGGAACCAAAAACTTCCAGAATCCATGAACAGGATCAAACGAGATAAAACTCGCCCCTTGTCTTTCCGTACTCTCCTTCAATTTATCCGAAACACGGTTAACCCACTCCTTCCCCAAATTCAAAGTTGGAACTTTTACAATCAAAGTCACCTCAGCAGGCTTGTTAAGCCCCTCACCAACAACGGGCTTAGACCCCTCATCATCATAAACACTTACTTCATGCCTTCTAAACTTAACTATCTCATCCAATTCTAATCTTCTAACATCTGTATTCCCAAGAAACTTAATATATCCAAAACCAATCCTACCGATTACGAAATCGGAAACTTGACTGCAATAACCAGGTTCCTCTATCTCTCTATCAACCAACTCATCCATAGACGGATTTAAGAAGTAGTCAGGTGAATTCAACTTAGGCAATGAATCTCTAATCTCTTTGGAATCTTCACGAATCCTTCTCTTCTTTCGAGAATCCATCACTGCAGTATCTGTACAAGAACTTAGGATTTAGAAGAATGAGTGAAAAATTCTCTCAACATTAAGCATTAGAAACACAAATCAATGGAGAACGAACAATTCTCTCACAAATCGCAAAAGCTTCAGTTTAACTCACACAAGGTACTCTAAAGACAGTTGAATAAAAAAGAATTAAAAAATAACCTGAAAATGGAAGAATAGAAAGAGACGCCATGATCGAAGAACTAGTGACGGCGGCGAGGATGAACGGAGAAAACTCAAAACCGTCGCGATTCTTATAAACCCCTTCTTCTTCTACTACACACTGAAAAAGGTTAGTGTCAGGATCCGTTTATAGACCCGGACCGACCCGACCCGACCCGACCCGACCCGACCCGAGGTATTCCTAAATAAGTAAGCTTATTGGGCCAAAAATAAGTCCATGATTTTAATTTCTCTTGGTTCAGCGTCGTATAAACGCCTCCGTCAATCTAACGCAAGCGACCAGAGAGCTTTTATAAATCTTTCCTTCTCCGATTCTTCTCCGACTCAGTTTTGCTTTCCCTCCTCTTCTGTTTCACCGGGGAACACAAAATCTCCGACGGACTTTGCTTTTTAGGTTTGTTCTCTTTTTCTCTCGTTCAGTTTCTCCTTTGATTAAGCTTCTATTTCTCTGAGCATTGCTTATGTGATTTGTCTCTTGAATTGATTTTTTTTCTTTTTCTTTTGCAGTCATCTGAAATTCGCTCGTTGATAATGGCGACTTTTGGTGCGGCGGCTAATACGAATGCGAACCCTAATAAATCGTATGAGGTATTTCGTCTGAGTTTCTTTAGCGGTCTTTGATTTTCTTCTTGCTGAGGTTTTGTGTAGTTAGGGTTTGAGTTTTTGCGCCGGGATGTTCGATTCAGAGTTGAGATTTTTCAATTGAATTTTGATTTTAGTGTTCACTTCTTGTGAGATTTGTGTTATGGTTGTTCTAATGAGTGACCTAGAATCTTACCTTGGCTTGTTGATGTCAAGAACTCTGTTAGTATCTTTTTCTCTAGCATACGTTTAGATTTCAAGTGAATAGAAATGTTTTGGTATCACTGTGTACGTCTATTTGTGAAATTTGCAGTCAATTTTGGGTTTATCTTGTGGAAGCTAGTTTTTCTATTTGTAGAATCAATCTCATAATGATATGTATTTCCTGCAGGTTACTCCATCACCTACAGATTCTATTTCGAGCTTAAGTTTTAGTCCAAGAGCTGATATACTTGTGGCTACTTCATGGGACAATCAGGTTTTTTTTTTCTTTATTCCTTGGCTCCTTAATTTTTCATGGCTTAAAATTGAGTCTTAATATAGTGAAGTTCGAACTGGAATTTTTTCTCTTCTTCAACAGATGTCTTAGCTCAATCACTCTGTTGGTTTTCATGGTCACCCTCTGAAAACTGAACTTGTTTATATTGTAACCTGCTTCTTCTGTATTGCAGGTGAGGTGTTGGGAGATATCACGTAGTGGTAGCAATATAGTCAGCGCTCCAAAAGCGTCAATATCGCATGATCAACCGGTAATATGTTGTTGCTTTCTGGTTTTTATCTTTTCGGGGATATGATGCTTTTGTTATAGCTTAGAATCTGATGCCTGTATCTTTTATCTTATTTGACAAAGGTCTTGTGCTCTGCTTGGAAAGATGATGGAACCACAGTCTTTAGCGGAGGCTGTGATAAGCAAGCAAAAATGTGGCCCTTGTTGTCAGGTGGTCAACCTGTAACTGTTGCTATGCACGATGCTCCTATTATCGATATGGCCTGGATCCCCGGAATGAATCTCCTTGTAACTGGAAGCTGGGACAAAACATTGAAGTAAGTACGATTGCTCACTATATTCTATATAGAAAAAAAACAAACAAATGGTAGAATGTTGACTGTCTAATATAATTTGTGCGTGAGATGTTTATATTTATGTATACTGGTTTTCTTTCCAGATATTGGGACACAAGACAATCGAACCCTGTGCATACCCAACAGCTTCCAGATAAATGCTATGCATTGTCTGTGAAACATCCTCTGATGGTTGTTGGAACTGCTGATAGGAATCTGATAGTCTTCAACTTGCAAAATCCTCAGGTAAGAATAAGTCCTTGTATTTCCATGTTATCAGTTTAGCACTGGTAGATGAATCGATTTAGTTAAGGCCATATTCTTTTCTGCAAAGAACATATCTCCCAGTCTTAAATGTCTAAAATCGCATCAAGATGTTTTTGAAATAATTCATGAAAACGCTTTTGAGCATTAGATTAACAGTTTCTTTTGTGTATTAAACATTTATTAATTTGTTAAACTGTAGACCGAGTTCAAGAGAATTCAGTCCCCACTGAAGTACCAGACGAGGTGTGTTACTGCCTTCCCTGATCAGCAAGGATTTTTGGTATGTCTTCTTACAATTTTTATATTATGTTTGGTAACTCAGTGTCACTAGGAATTCAGCTTGTTCGCTGATGTTAACATCTAGGTTAAATGCTTTGACATAGATGAATGTTTCCGGACAAGGTTTATAGGTTTTTCTAGTAATGAATAAATTAGGTGAATTTTGGAGGTTGTTTAGCAGTCACAGAAAGTGTATAACCAGATCCAAATGCTCTCTATAGGTTGGTTCGATCGAGGGGCGTGTTGGTGTCCATCATCTGGATGAGTCTCAACAGACCAAGAACTTCACATTCAAATGCCACAGAGATGGAAATGATATATATTCTGTCAACGCTCTGAATTTCCACCCGGTAAGCTTTGTGGTTCTGTAGTTAAGCTTCAGCACCATGATACTAGTAGATTGTACATGTGGTTAACGATGACTTTGATTGTGTATTTAAGGTACATGGCACTTTTGCCACAGCTGGCTCTGATGGTGCTTTCAATTTCTGGGACAAGGATAGTAAACAAAGACTCAAGGTATGTTCCCGTTGCATGTGTCGGTTTCATCTTCTTCTTTTCAAGTATGTAATATCTAACAGTCTATCTACATTGTTATGCTTAGGCCATGGCAAGATGCAATCAGCCAATTCCTTGCAGTTCATTCAACCACGACGGCTCGTTGTATGCATATGCGGTATGTTTCGGTTCCACTTTATATATATGCTAAATCGAAATGATCCTACTGAAGGCTTTGTAACATGTGTAATTCAGTCCTGCTATGACTGGAGCAAAGGTGCAGAGAATCACAACCCGGCGACTGCTAAAAGTAACATTTTCTTGCACATGCCACAGGTGCGTAACTTGTATTAAAACTATATAACCCACCATGTTTCCAATCATGTAGTCTGTAGATAACGGAACGCATGTGTTTCAAATGAATTGCAGGAAAGCGAAGTGAAGGCGAAGCCAAGAGTTGCAACGGGCAGAAAATGAGATATTCTAATTGCTTTAGTCTCTGATAGTGATTTTTTTGTTAGCTTTCTTTATATTGTTGGACGTTGTTAATCTCTTGGTCATGTCTTTAGTCTTTTGACCCTAAGTAAATCCTTGGTCTGTCTCAAATATTTCTCCTTTTTGCTCAATTTGGAATCCATTTGTCTCGTTTTCTCTGTTTAGAGTTTGCACACATACAACATCTAATATTAGTTTTATGATACAATTTTGAATCTGTAACAAATCACTGAGCTTTCAGTTAAAACGTAACAGCAATTCAACTCTGGTTATGCGAGTAAAGAATCACAGAGATATTTCGGCCACAGCAAAAGAAACAGTTGTAGACTACGTACAAGACGTGAAGCTTATTCCAATGGTAAAAGTAGGGCATACAGAAAAGAAGACTCGCCCATAGTTTCTACATACGAAACAACATATCTAACAATTTAAACAATATTATTTTTGAACCACTGATGAGAGTTTCTGCAACTTATCAAAATGAAAAGCATATATATGTCTATGCACTTGTCTATTTGATCAAGAAACCCTCACTGACAGTTTTTAGTTGGTCAGATCAATCCATACGTGTGACGTCCCGATTAAGAGAAGCTTTATAACTGTGAGTATTGCCGTCCTTGAACTAAAGCAGAGGAAGCACCAACTTTAGTCATCACGATTATTATAAAAATTTATCATCTATGTACATCTTAATGTTAGTGATAGTGCTAATGGTTAATTTATTAGTAAATCTCATGCGTACCTCATTCTCCTTGGTTTGGATCTAACCAGGTATGCATCAACGGCGTTTGTATTACACAGCGGTCAAGTCAGGGGATTTCATAATCGTTTGCTTTGATGTTTAGTCCGAGAAGTTCAGTTTCATGATTAAGATTGACGTGGAGGATCAATTGGCTGGTGCGGCTCTTATAAACTGGTAAATTTGGTTCGCTTATGTCTGAAGAGTATAGCGATTTTGTACATGGGAAAAGTACAAGTATTATGTTGTGGGTTCTAGAAGATGTAGAAACATACATATGTGTTACCTTTTTTGTGGGAGGATATAGTGGGAGGGGAAGGCCAACATTCACGCTTTGTTGGAGTAATAAAAACAAAAGAAATTGTGTTTTCGACGTATTATCCACATATGCCTTACTACATTTTCTTCTACAATACCGAGAGAGCGAGGATCACAAGAGTTGAATTTCGTGGAATGGAAGGTTGTGAGGAAATGGAGTGGGAGATCTACAGCTATTTAGACCATGTCAAAGACGTGAAGCTTCTACAAAATGTTTTAACGACTAAAGATGGATGACATCAAATGAGATTCTCTTTGCTGATAGATAGCCTAGCTCTGAGTTATTTTGTTTGTAGCTTATTTATATTGTTGGATGTTGTTATACATCTCTTTGGTCATGTCATTTTAATTAAAGTTTTTTTATTTAAACTAAATCCTTTGCCTGTCTTAAAATGTTTTCTCAACTTGGAACCATTTGTCTCAGTACACACTCTTAATCTTAGTTTCAAAAATTTTCTACAATACCTAGCTAATACTTTTAGTTTTAATCAACATGAAAATAGCCAATAGCCATGCCAATTATCTATATGATAAACGAATGATGTTTTCTTGCTCATGCCACACATTTGTGCTTAACTCATAATATATAAGTAATTAATCATATTTCCAAACATGAATCTGTACGGGAAGACAATGATCATATTTTCAAAATGTTGATATCTCCTTAATTGGGATTATGTCATTTTGAATATATTAGTCTTCTGACCTAAAGTTAATCTTTCATTCTCTCAAATGTTTCTCCTTTAATTAGCTCACTTAATTTTGAATATATTCGTCTATTGTTCTCTCTCTTTCTTTGTTTACTGTGACTAAAATTATTCTAAATTTGGTAAGAGTTAGTTAGTGAACAAAGAGACAAAGAAGACACGTTTCGTTAGATTAGTGGAAGCAGGAGATGAACTCGGGAATGTGTTGTGTCCGAAAGACTTGGACATGCCCGAAGCAAAAACTTTCGCTCCTTCACTACAACATCTAATGTATCTTCTCTCTTTAACTACTATATAAACACTTGACCATCAATGTTCTTTCAATTGTTATATAAAAAATAATTTCTAATTTTTTTTTATTTTTTTTTCTGTTTCTGTTTTTTTCTCCAACTTTTGTTTTCTTTCTGTTTCGTTAAATAACAACAGAAAAAAAAAAAAGGAAAAAGATCGAGAGAAGAAAAATTTCAGTTTGAAAACACAAAAACTGCAAAGACAAAGAAACTTGGGAAAAAAAAAGAAGAAATTTGTTCAAAGAAAGAGAGTGAAAAAAAAGAAAGTTAAATCAACAACACTAATACGAGAAACCTTGTTTCTCTAAGGAAAAGAAAAAAATGGCAGGGAAAGATTCTAGTTGGGATGATATCAAGAACGAGGGTGTCGATCTTGTAAGCATTCTTGAGACCAAACTATATCGTACATGCTCTGGTCTCCGGTTTGAGAGGATGTGCTTAAATATCTTAGTCATCAAAAACAAAATTTTGTATATATTTGTGTTATTTCTAACGCTAACTTTGGGGTTGGTTTTGGGTTTTGATTTGAACAGGAGAAAATACCAATCGAAGAGGTGCTTACGCAGCTTAGATGTACAAGAGAAGGACTAACAAGTGAGGAAGGAGCTACTCGGCTCGAGATCTTTGGTCCTAACAAGCTTGAAGAGAAGAAGGCAAGAACTTCGGGAATACATTTCATTTTGTCTGTTACTTCACTCTCAAGGAAACCGATGTTTAACCTATTTTGATTATATCTTATAGGAAAGCAAGATTTTGAAGTTCTTGGGATTTATGTGGAACCCTCTCTCCTGGGTCATGGAGTTAGCTGCTATAATGGCTATTGCCTTGGCCAATGGAGGAGTAAATAACCTTAACTTACTAACTTCATATTAAGAATCCGGACCGATCTTTCGGACTTTTAACACCTTTGGAAACCTGCAGGGAAGGCCACCGGATTGGCAAGATTTCGTGGGTATCACGGTTCTTCTAATCATCAACTCTACCATAAGTTTCATTGAAGAAAACAATGCCGGTAACGCAGCAGCCGCTTTGATGGCCGGTCTAGCTCCCAAAACGAAGGTTCTGAGAGATGGGAAGTGGAACGAGCAAGAGGCAGCTATACTGGTCCCCGGAGACATTATCAGCATCAAATTGGGTGACATTGTTCCAGCAGATGGTCGTCTCTTGGACGGTGATCCTCTCAAGATTGATCAATCTGCTCTCACTGGTGAATCTTTACCAGTAACCAAGAACCCGGGCCAAGAAGTTTACTCTGGTTCCACTTGTAAACAAGGAGAGATAGAAGCTGTTGTGATCGCTACCGGTGTTCATACTTTCTTCGGTAAAGCTGCTCATCTTGTGGACAGCACAAACCAAGAAGGACATTTCCAGAAAGTCTTGACTGCTATTGGAAACTTCTGTATCTGCTCGATCGGTATAGGTATGATCATTGAGATCGTTGTGATGTATCCTATTCAGCACCGTGCGTATAGAGATGGAATCGACAATCTTCTGGTCCTTCTCATTGGTGGAATCCCGATCGCAATGCCTACTGTTCTGTCTGTGACCATGGCTATTGGATCTCACCGTCTTTCGGAACAAGGAGCTATCACAAAGAGAATGACTGCTATCGAAGAAATGGCGGGAATGGATGTTTTGTGTAGTGACAAGACTGGAACTCTAACACTTAACAAGCTTACTGTGGACAAGAGCATGGTTGAGGTTTTTGTCAAAGACATTGACAAGGAACAGCTTCTTGTTAATGCAGCAAGAGCTTCTAGAGTTGAGAACCAAGATGCTATTGATGCTTGTATTGTAGGAATGCTTGGTGATCCTAGAGAAGCAAGAGAAGGCATTACTGAAGTCCATTTCTTTCCTTTTAACCCTGTCGATAAACGTACTGCTATCACTTACATTGATGCTAGCGGAAACTGGCACCGTGTCAGCAAAGGCGCGCCAGAGCAAATCATTGAGCTCTGTAACCTTAGAGAGGATACTAAGAAGAGAGCTCATGACATTATTGACAAGTTTGCGGACAGAGGACTTCGTTCTCTTGCTGTTGGAAGACAGGTAAGAAAGCTTTAGTACTAAACACAAAATCTTATGTGTTTCTTTCTACTAAAGTGTTGTTTTCTGTCATTTTGCAATGTAGACTGTTTCCGAGAAAGACAAGAACAGCCCGGGAGAGCCATGGGAGTTTCTTGGTCTTTTACCTCTCTTTGACCCTCCAAGACATGATAGTGCAGAGACAATCAGACGTGCTCTTGATCTCGGTGTCAATGTCAAGATGATCACTGGTGACCAGCTAGCTATTGGTAAAGAAACTGGTCGTAGGCTCGGTATGGGAACAAACATGTATCCTTCTTCTGCTTTACTTGGATCAGACAAGGATGAAAGTTTAGCTAGCCTTCCTGTTGATGAACTCATCGAGATGGCTGATGGATTCGCCGGTGTCTTCCCTGGTAAATTTTTTTAACATGTTCTCTTAATGGTTACATGTATTCTTCATTACTAATTCTGTGTTCATTTGTTTTTTCAGAACACAAGTATGAGATTGTGAAGAGGCTTCAAGAGATGAAGCATATATGTGGTATGACTGGTGATGGAGTGAACGATGCACCGGCTCTCAAGAGAGCTGACATTGGAATAGCTGTTGCTGACGCAACTGATGCAGCGAGAAGTGCCTCTGACATTGTACTAACCGAGCCAGGACTTAGTGTCATAGTTAGTGCTGTCTTAACAAGCAGAGCTATCTTCCAGAGAATGAAGAACTACACAATCTACGCAGTTTCCATCACAATCCGTGTGGTCATGGGATTTATGCTTCTTGCACTCATATGGAAGTTTGATTTCTCGCCATTCATGGTCTTAGTTATTGCCATCTTGAATGATGGTACTATCATGACTATATCCAAGGATAGAGTGAAGCCTTCGCCGCTTCCTGATTCATGGAAACTCAAGGAGATATTTGCTACTGGTGTTGTTCTTGGTACTTACTTAGCAGTCATGACTGTAGTCTTCTTCTGGGCTGCAGAGAGCACTGACTTCTTCTCGGTAAGTGAACATTACCATGAGGACTCAGTTCATTATATCAAGTAAGTATCTTTGATCCTCAATTTTTTTTTCCTGCAGGCAAAGTTTGGAGTGAGACCTATCAGCGGCAATTCGCATGAGCTAACAGCGGCTATTTACCTCCAAGTTAGTATCATTAGCCAGGCACTTATCTTTGTCACGAGATCACGTAGCTGGTCTTATGTTGAACGTCCCGGCTTCTGGTTGGTCTGTGCCTTTTTCTTAGCTCAGCTGGTAAGTAACATAACACAAATAATGTGGAAGAAGAAGAAGCTTTAATATACTAACAATGTTCTTGTTTCTTGACTTAAGATTGCTACTCTCATTGCTGTATACGCAAACTGGGACTTTGCAAGAATTAGAGGTATCGGATGGGGATGGGCAGGAGTTATCTGGCTATTCAGTTTAGTTACTTACATTCCTCTAGATATCCTCAAATTCATCATCCGATATTCACTAAGTGGCCGAGCTTGGGATAATGTCATTGAGAACAAGGTTCCGTTTCTAGACTAATGAATGAGAACAAGAAAACACTAATGAGTGGTGTTACTAACTTTGTTCCTTATGTTGCTCAGACTGCTTTCACGTCAAAGAAAGACTATGGAAAGGGAGAGAGGGAAGCACAATGGGCACAAGCTCAACGTACTCTTCACGGATTACAACCTCCTCAAACCTCAGAGATGTTCAATGACAAGAGTACTTACAGAGAACTTTCAGAGATAGCGGATCAAGCCAAGAGACGGGCTGAAGTCGCAAGGTAACAATCGAGTAATATTATACCATACTGTTCCTCTCTATACATGGTTTAATGACATGCTTCTGTTATAACTTCAGGTTAAGAGAGTGTCATACCTTGAAAGGTCATGTGGAATCAGTAGTGAAGCAGAAGGGACTAGACATTGAAGCTATCCAACAACACTACACCCTGTGATTTTTCAGAAACAAGTGTTTCTCAGTTTAGTTTAGAAAAACTACAAGAGTACTAAATAATAAACCAACCACCTTCCATTACTTAGAAAAAATTACTGCAAAAAAAGAGAAAAAATGTTTCTTTCATTAGCAGTGACTATGGCTGCTTTATTTGTTTTGAGATATTCTTGTTTTTGCCTTTAGCAAAAGTAATAAGATTTTTACAATTACTTTAGAATTCTTACTGTCTCCTTTCTAGTCCTTTGCCTGCTAAAGCGAAAATGCATCAAATCCAAAATAAGAATGCTCAAATTTTCATAGCAAATGAGAACAACACTAATGAATCTAATAATCATTAGACATTAAGTCTCAAGTGTATTCTGATACAGATCAACAATGTATAATGAATTAACGGATAGGACACTGTATGGTTTATCCTCACTTTTTAGAACTATATAAAACCCCCCAATTACTTCATCTGACTATATAAATTATCTACTGATTCGACTTTTTTACTGGTTTCGCATTATGCTCAAGATACCAAACCGCTCCTTCCGCGGCATGCTCAGCCGCGGCTTTCTTTGTCCGTTTGGGATCCCCAAAACACTCCAAAACAGTTGTGTTTAAAGAGTCTCTAGTCTCAACCACAACTTTGTATGTAAATCTGAAACCAAAATACAAACATCAGGCAAACGAATGTAATTAATCCAAAATATAAGCATGTGATGTTCACTTACAGTCTCATATGGCTAGGTCCCTCAGCATTGCAACATTCATAAACCGGAGGTTTCCATCGCTTTGAAGTACATATCTCGTTTAATACCGATTTCGCTGATACTTTCTTAGATTCATCTGAAACCAAACATTAATAATTTAATACACAATGGTACAAACTTCATCACAAATTACCCTGAAACAATTCCCACATACCAATTTCTATCATGATTCCTAAGAACATAACAATAAATTAACCTAAAAGTTTCAAAATTCAAATCAAGAAGAGATGAAGAAAACCAGAACCTTTGGTTTCTTCATCTGATTTAGGACCAAGCTTCTTCTGTTGTGTGATGCTTACACTTCGTGCGCTATTGACATTCTCTTCTTCAACCTCATTCACATAAACTGGCACCATCATTCTTCTTGGTCTCTGAAAAATTGATCAAAACAATTAAATTGACAAAACAAAAGATTCTATTACAAGACCAGACAGATATGTTCTGTTTTCCAGACAGAACATAAAAATCAAAGAAACAGAGAGATTTTTCAGTTTAAAAACCCCTAAAGGAAACGAATTCAGTAAATTGATGATTACCAGAGAAGAGGGATTTAAGGGGATTGAAGATGGGTCAAGAGGAGGAATATCTTTAAGACTGATGATAGATCTTCTTGATGGGTTTTGACTAATCCGCTTCGATTTCTGATCTTTATTCTCCATTTTTCATATTTTGATTCGTTTTGAGTTTGTCGAGAAATTTGCATTCGAATTGCGTGTAGGATTTGAAAGAAGAAGAAGAAGAAGAGGATTCCCATACTCAGAATTCTCGAGAAAAAGGTAATTTAATCGGTGTCACCATTTTCATGATATTAAAAGTTGTCTTTTTTTTTTTTTTGTTTTCTTGAATAATGACTATTCATTAGATCTTCATTAATTGTAATTACCAAACTTTGCTATTAGAAATTAGTTGTACATGCTACATAGATACTTGTAAGGGTCTATGTGACTGGTCCATTTATGTGAAACTAATGTATTCAGATTTCTCGTGATCAAACACAAAAAAGTTGAATTTGCCGAAGAAGAACCAACAAAAGAAAGATTTTCACATACACATTTTTGAAATGAAAAGATACAATAAGACAAGGATTTTTACAGAATTCGCAATGATCCGCCAAGATCTACTGGTAAAAGAGGGATGAGTGAGTGCAAGACGTCGGTTATAAGTGGTCTGTAACTTGGCTCAGCCTGCACACACAACACCGCAACCGCAGCAACCTGTTTGGATCCAATCCAGAAGTGAGTATTTGGCTACTGGGATAAGTGAGTATGTGTTGAGAGAAATGAGATTTTGTTGAAACTGACCTGATAGAGATGCTTTAAGTCCATGGTTCCTTTGATTGCAGGATCCAAGATGTTGGGAAGATTAGCTCTATCACTGAGCTTAGGTACAGCCTGATCAAGAAATATTACAATGATCATAAACCAGAGAACTTTCTTGCTTAAAAAAAAAGAGAGACTTTCTACTGAAAGGTTTTGATGTGTATGTACCCAAGTGACGATAGATTCTGGTTCGGATTCTGGTTTCTCGACGATTTTCTTCCCGAGGAGAAGCTCGAGAAGAATCACCCCAAAAGAGTAGACATCATTCTTGTCTGTAACTTTCCCTGAATGAGATAAGAGATAAGAAAACATTTCTGAGCATATTCTTTGGCATACCTGATGATCGAAACCAAAAAAAGACATTTATTACCATCATGAAGATACTCAGAAGCTCTGTTTCCTAAAGTTCCATGAAGCTTCAGATTTTTGTTCTGAGTCATCAACGCTGTGGCAAGCCCAAAATCTGATATCTGAAGCAAATGCAGCAACAAATCCTTAACGCTCGTATGTCTATATTAAGAATGTTACATAATATCAATCATTTCTCTTTTTACCTTTGCGTTGAACTCAGAGTCTAGAAGGATGTTAGACGATTTCAAATCTCTGTGAACTACCGGCGGATGGCAATGCTCGTGAAGATACTCCAAACCTCTATATATAAGAGACACCTCTGTAAGCATACAATGTTATAGAAGATCGAATGAAACTGCTAAATGTCTGAAAATATCATCCACTTTACCGTGCTATATCAACCGCGATTTTCATCCTAAGCTGCCATGTTAAACCCAAACCTTTACTAGGCCCTAAATGTATCCAATAATCCAAAAGAAAGATGTAAAATCAAATCAGATGTCAAAAGATGGAACAAAAGCTGTCTAAACTTGGACTATTCTCCCTTACCATGTAATTGACTCTCCAAAGATCCATTTTGCATCATCTCATACACAATACATCTCGTTTGGCGATAAACGCAAAACCCCAATAGAGAAACTATGTTGTGATGCCTAATCTTGGCCAACCAATCTACCTCATTCTGCATAAGAAAATGTCCAACAAGAAACCAAGTTAAGATTTATCGAATGAGATAGTCGGATAAAAAGCTTATGTCCCAAACGAATCAAACCTCGAATTGTTTTTCGACATCTGTTTCTCCACCACCATCAAGTTTCTTCACAGTGACACAAGAATTCTCATCAAGACAAGCTCTATAAAGACATCCACGACCGCCTCGGCTCAACACATTACTCTCACTAAACTTGTTTGTTCCAGATTCCAGCATTTGATACTCATACACAGGAATAGTTCCTTTCCTCACAGACTCAATCTTGTGTACAATAGGCTTCGTAGTAACACTCTTCACAGAATCTTCACATAAACCAAAGAACCAGAATAAGAGCCAAGAAACCACAATTGCAAAGAGATATATAAAGAGATAGACTTTGAAATACCGGATTTGCCCTTGATTCCATTGAAGCTGTTCTTCATGTTTCTGTACCTCCAAAGTAAGAGATAGAGAAGGAACACGACAGTGATACAGAGGAGTGATGATGAGACTATAAGAGCAATTAGAATCTTCTTGTTCAAGTCCTCACGAAACACCACTTTAACATTGGGAGGTCCTGAGAAAAATGTAAACTTTGTAATCATTATCCAATCTGATACAGTCCCCTCAAAGCAAATATTAGCCTAATTCAACTAAATTCGATTCCTTTAGACATTTTTGGCAAACCCATTCCGACAATTTCAAGAACTAGTTAGATTCTGCTTTCTAGGGTTTAGTAAATTGAAATGGTGGAAAGTGATAAGTACCTGGAGATTGAGCTCTTAATTGAGGAGAAGCTTGAGAAATTGGGATTTCATGAGAAGTTTCAGATACAAAAACAATGGAAGATTCATCTGATTTCATCACAGAAGCAGAAGCAGAAACAGAGAAGAAGAAGAAGAAACACAAAAGAAACAGCAAATGAAGAAGAAGACACATTCTGAGTTTTGTCTGGTCTCACAAAACATGCAAAGAAAAGACAAAAAGAGGATACAAAGAAGAATATGAAACTATGAAGCTTGCTCTTGTTCTTGTGTTATTCTCGAGAGAGAGAATTGTTGATAAAATTTTGAGATTTTATCTTTGTCTGGAGATAGAGACAAGAGGATACTATTGGGGTTGGGAAACAGAGAAGGAACAAGGACAAGGCTTTAGCTGTTTGGTCTTCATGTGGCAGTTATGAAAAGGTGCAAAAGTTTTAAAGCCATGAGGTTAGAGAGAGACACACCAAACCCAGACGTGGGTTGATAGGACGTGGAAATGTGGGATGAGAGATTTTTAACAAGAATCTTTAATTTTGATTTTGTTTCGTATATTAGATTACAAAAATTGAACATCCCAAGGTTAGTAGATGAGATCATATAGAATGTGTTAATATAAAACAAAAAATTAAATAAAAGTATAAAAGCTTTTATCGTAAAGCTAATAAGACTTTTTTTTTGTTTGGTTAAAGAACTACACAACAAAGACTTTTTAACAAAACGAAATTAATTATTAAAAGATTGATTAGCTATCCATTACCTAAAAAAGCGTCGGTCCATTAAAGATTTTAATTTCCAAAACTAATTTAGATTTTTAGAATTTTCATAGACTGTTTTTGTTATTTGATGATTATATTTAATTTTTTAAATTTTACATCCATAAAAAAAAAATTCCATAAAACCGGACTAATGTAATTTTATTAAATTCGACGTAACGAAAGACAACAACCCAATTTTTTTTTTAAAAAAAATTTATACAAAAAATTAGAAATAAAATTATTCTAAATTATGATTTTAAAACACAAATTTTCAATATCTAATCAATAGTTTTTCAAATATAAAATATTATTAAACTATTATTTAAAATAGATGATATTGAAGATTTGCGTTTCTGAAAAACTACTTTTGAACAAACTAGCGGTTTGTGTTAGTATCGTTTCGGTGTTACCGTCTAAATTAGTGTCTAATATAATACATAATATCATTATTTTAAAAAATAAAGAACCATTGAAATTGCTAGACTGATTATATAAAAAAACTAAATCGACCTTGATTCGGATTAGGAGACTTAATAACTAATCACACTTTGACTAAATTTGATCTAACTATATTATTTTATGTTTTAAAAAAGAAATCGTGTTATTTTTCTGTCGGATCAGTGTTATCATATTTTAATGATGAAGAGCAAAAAAAAAAAAGCAGATTAGAAAAGGATTAGGTGATCTCTAGAGTTTTGTTTGGATCGAGACACATTAATCAAAATGATTCGATTGGGTCAATTTCATGCGGATTTAGTGAGCTACAAGACAAGTTTATGCCTTCGTGGTTAAAGATTGAAGAATCCATAATTTATAATAAAAGTTGTAGAAAGCTCCAAAAACTTTGAACAATATTCATGTGAACTTTCTATGTCTGTCCTCTTCAAAACAACTTTAATTACCCTACACAAGTGGGTCACTCACTTACACACAGGCTGTACAGTTGACAACAGCATAAAAACAATTCAAAAATCAAATCACTACTTATTGGGCCTTACAAAATTAATAAACCTCAGATTATATTTGGGCCATAACAGGAATGGAATGTGGGTCCCAGCAACCCAAAAAAAAAGTTATTCTAAAATTGAAATTTTTCTTAAGTGGATTTTGTAAATTTAATTGTTGGTGTATATATGTCCATGACTCCATGCACACAATCATAATTTACTTGATTTCTAAGATCTTAAAGTAACTAGATTAAATACATAAAAACATTATAATTTATAAAAAAATCAGTGGAAAACCTTCATTCATTGTGGTAGTGGATAATGGTGGGATCCTCTTTGATGATTTTTAGAGATAGAAGATTACACCTTAAACTTAAGTTTATAACTTCCTTTGCCTATATATTTTTTGTTTGTGTGTTATGAATTTAACTTAATGGAGTAGAGGCATGTATTTATAGGTGACTATCTAATTCCTTGAGATCTTTTAATCTTGATCATCCATCGTGGTTAAACATAAATTAAGTAGTGGTTAGACAAGTGTTAAGATTAAACAAATGCTTTGTGTCATTATTTAACCATGTGTAATTTCAAATGCTAAACTAGAACTCTTAATACATACAGTATTTGTTAAATTATGACTCTTAATACATGTTTGTATTATAGACTTTACATAGTATATTATTATCACTGATTCTTAGTCTTTATGACTAACATGTGTCCTTAATTACATAAAATTAATTAAACTTCTCGTAGTTGTATTTGGTTGATCAAAATAATTAATAGAAATGAATAAACTAATTGGCCCCAAAAAGAATAGTGGGCCTTAAGATAAAACTGGGCCATAACAAAGCCCCACGAATTTTCAAATGTGATGTGGAACCCACTAATCATCATCATCATCAACAAGAAGCTAAAAGCTACTGATTCTACTATCTCCAAATCTGGAAGAAGAAGAAGAATCAATGGAGTTACCTGAAGAATGTTGGGAACTCATCTGCAAATTCATCGACGAAGAAGATCATCGATTCCTCGAATCTCTCTCACTCGTCTCAACCTCATTTCTCTCAATTACCAATCGTGTTCGTTCAACTCTCGTCGTCACCGATCGTACTGTTCCTCTTCTCCATCGTCATCTTATTCGATTCCGTAACCTCAAACGAATCAGGTTTTGCGATTTCCATGAAGATCTTAACTCGATTCTGTTACGAATTTCGCTTTGTGGATTAGATTTGGAATCGATCGATCTCTCGGGAATGTCGTATTTTCCAGATTTTGTGAATTTAGGGATGAGGAATGTGAAGGAATTGATCTGTTCTAGAGTTTTAGATTTGGGAGATGATGATCTTGTTTCGATCGGAGTTTGTTTCCCGTTTCTTCAGAAGCTTGATATAAGCTATCCTGAATCTTCTCTGAGTCATGTTTCTGATTCTGGGATAATCAGTCTCTCGTTGAGTCTTAAAGGATTGCTGAAGATTAACGTTTCTGGTAATCAGTTCATCACTGATAAAGCTCTGGTTGCTCTGTCAAGGAATTGTGTTGTTTTGAGAGAGATTATCTTTCGGGATTGTGAATTTGTTTCATCGGAAGCTATCGAATTCGTTCTTCGAAATTCTCATAGTTTGGAGTGCTTTTCGTTTAATGGATATGGATGGAGGCCGAGTGAATCGTTCTGCAAGGATGCTTTCGTGTTTGCTAGATGTTTGTCTGAGCTTGATTCCTCGGATTCGTTTCTGTATCCTGAGTTGGTTAGCTTGATTGCTGATGCTAAGCTTCCTTTAAAGAAGCTTGTTCTCTCCAATTGCCATTGTCTTACTTTTGATGGGATATTGTGTTTGCTGGCTAAGTACCAAACATTGGTTCACTTAAATCTTGAAGGATCAAGTTTTCTCTCGGATGAGATGGTTATGGAGTTAGGAAAGTTCATGCGGCGCTTAACATTTTTGAACCTCAGTTATTGTGCTAAGTTAACTGGTGCAGCATTCTTCAGCATCTTAGAAAGATGTGATTCTTTGAAGTGCATGAGAATGGAAGGGACGAATTTCGGAGTGGAAGAATATCCCAAGGAATATAATATCAAGTCAAGGATCAAGCGTATTTACTTATCTGGGAGCCACAATTTGCGAGATGAGTGTCTCGAGAAGCTGTCATGCCATTGTCCTTTTGTAGAAACTCTTGAAGTGGCTCGATGTCCTGGTGTAACAGGAGATGGGATTCGTGAAGTTTTGAGGAATTGTGGCGAGCTGAAATCCTTGGATATAAGCAGATGCAGTGATGTAAAGAGTATTGGTGTAGTAAACTTTGAGTTTCCAAAGTTGGAGTCTTTGCGAGCATGTGGAACTTGGATCGATGACGAAGCTCTAGAAATGATCAGTAAAAGATCTCAAGGGTTGTTGCATCTTGATCTGGAAGGAAGCTTAAATGTGAGATCAAGAGGAGTGAAGGAAGTTGTGCAGAGCTGCATACGATTAAGAGAGATAAACGTTAAGCATTGTGAAGTTGATGATGGAATTATCAGCTGGATGGTTTGCGCAAATCCATCTCTTCGGAAAATCGTACCGCCTTGCGGGTTTTCTCCAACTAGAAAACTCGAGAAGTTCTTGTTGCGTCATGGATGTGTAGTCAGAGCCGTGCCTAGAAGTTAAGAGATCATATTTATTGACTTGGTTGATCTTAATCGTGATGAATGTATATCATTAAAAAAAATTATAATCGGTTTAATTAATTAGCTAAAAAGAAATCTTATTAAATGGATTTGAACTTAGATCGGCCTACATATAAATATCATCAGAAATTAAAATTTGGATTCGTAAACATTTTTTTTTTATGAGTTTGTATGGTGTAATATAGAAGAATGAGAAAAAGAAATTAATAGCAAATTGGTGATTTTTGTTTCCAATTGTTAGGTTCTATTTGTACCTTTAAAACTATATTGGTCAAAACATAAACTATCGAAACCTATAGGGAGTCTAACAAAAAATAATAAATATCAGAAAGATGCTTCTACGAGGTATATATATCAATCATGTCTCTCTTCCAACATCTTTCATTACAAAAGCACTTGAGATTCAATCAATAGATTCTCATCATTAAAAAGCGAAACTTTGTTTCTGGATTCTTCTTGGAGATCCCAAAGCAAAGCCATTGTTGTTTACCTGTGTAATGGAAGAACAGTTTATACTTAGGGTTCCACCTTCAGTTTCAGAGCGAATTGATCGACTTTTGAGCGAAGAAGCTTCTACTTCTGATGAAATCCCTTTAGATT
This sequence comes from Odontarrhena argentea, assembly GCA_900406245.1. Taxonomy (NCBI): domain Eukaryota; kingdom Viridiplantae; phylum Streptophyta; class Magnoliopsida; order Brassicales; family Brassicaceae; genus Odontarrhena; species Odontarrhena argentea. Next base: position 24,338 of record OVAF01000190.1, on the reverse strand, counting down.
TGTGTTTTTCAGGTTTGGTTCTTCACCATGTCTCTAAAGTTACATCCTTTGTTTTTAAAGTTATGTCCTTTAATCAGAAACTATCTCTAAATCGTTTTCTTGGACTGAGATTTGATTACTTAGTAAAATTGTTGAATCTTTCGTAATAGAAACCCAAAATTACATTCTTGAATTTAAAGTTTGTATTGGTATTAGTTTTGTGTGAATTGGTATCATTCTTGAATTGAAGTTTGTGTATGAAGCTAACTTGATATTTGGGGGGTTTGTGTGAATTGAATAGAGGATGGAAGAAGCGGGACGTTTATGATCGGAAACGAAGAGTTTTCGGCTTCTTTGCTTGATCTACCTGCTGTTGTTGAGTCTTGGAAAACTTATGATGATTGTGCATTAGTTAAAACTGCTGATATTGGACAGGTAAATCCGATTTACTTTGACCTGTATTTTTGGTTTTATGTGTTATGTACTGTGAATTTCGATTAAAAAGTGATATGAATGCTTTGGTTTGGTGTACAGATGATTATGGTTAGGGAACCGAGTGATCCTGCGCCTAGTACAGTTGAATACAGACATGGTTTAACTCCTCCAATGAAGGATGCTCGAAAGAGAAGATTTCGTCGAGAGCCTGACCTTAATGTAATTTCTATTTCTTATTATCTATTCATCAATACAATGTCACTGATACTTTCTGTAGTAAGCCACAGAGATCTCAGTGTAGTGAGTTATCTAGTTTTGAAAGTAGTGATTAACTCTTTGTACATGGAGATGTTTGTTTCCGAATTTCTTCTTTTGACTTAACATATTGATTGTCGCAATGTTGCAGCCGGAGCTTGTACAGCGGGTTGAGAGAGACTTGTTGAATATCTTGAGTGGCGGTACAGTTGAAAATGTAAGCTTACTGCGATTTTATTATGTGGTGTCCTCAGATACACGTTGAGTTACGGGAAACTTTGTTGTGTAGGTAAATGAGCAAGAGGAAGCAGTTGCGAATGAGAATACTAGTAATGCAAATAAGAAAGTTTCTTCTTCACCTACTGCACCTGTTGAGAAGCCTGAAGCTCCTGAGACAGGGACTAATAACAATAGTAATCCAACACAAGTTGAGCCGGATAGAAGTGAATCAGATGATTCTGATGATTCCATGTGAGTTTATGAAGAGAGTTTTGTACGAAAGAAGTTTGAGGTTGAAGCAAGTTCTGTCTTGGGAAATCTTTGGTGCAGTGATTTGTTGTCATAACATAGCAAAGTCCAATATCATTTGATGACTGATGTCTTGTTCAACCAATAGCAATGAGAAAAAAGATGCCTGTTTTTCTACTTTAGTTGCGATTTTTCTTTTTAAGGCAGTTTCAGAATTCAATCAACCATGTACTGAGATTTCTCCTCCCATTCCATACTCTGTACCAAGATCCATATAAACAAGAGCAACAAAAGAAGAATTATTCAAACATTACATATGTGTGATAGTAATCAAACTCCAAGGGCCAAGGAGACGGAGGACCACCACAAAAGGAGAAGTTGGTCGGAGGCTAATCAGAAGAATGGGAGAGGGACCCTAAATCTCAATCAAAACGTCGACGTATGTAAATGCCATGGCATAGACAAGTATGATTGTTAAAATGGTTCATAACCGGATCGGTTATAATAAACTTTATTATAAAAAAAATCACGTAAACAAAGGCCAAATGTCAAAGACAGAAACACATACAGTTTAATAACTTCTTTGCCTAGTAAACTAACTTGTGTAATAGAACAAGAGGACCAAAATGAGAATATACTAAGACACAAATTTGTAATCAGGGTTGTCACGAAGGCCGAGTTTTGATAACGAAATGCAGTACGAGTCCCAGTCTGTTCTTCGCATATACTTCAACAGTTTCTTCCGTCTCTGCACCATTGCTAGAAGTCCCTTTCGCGAATGCTTGTCCTAACATTATGATACACAACGCGCGGTTAGATTACAGTAGCAAACCCGCGCTAGTATAGCTTCAGAACAAATGGATTGAGAGTTTACCTTTTTATGTAGAACAGAAGATAGGTGCTTGATCTTCGTAGTCAGTTGTGCCACTACACAGGAAAGAATATAAGAGATCACCAAAACAATAATGTAACAAAGGCAATCATCTCTAATTTACCGCTTAAACTATTAGCATTGTGTAATGTACAGACCCCTTTTGCGCAAATCAATTTACCTTGAACACGTGCAGAACCACAATCAGATTCCGACATTTTGAACTCGTCCCTGACAGTTGCAAGCTTGATTTTCATTTTCTCCGCAGAAGACATGTTATCCGGATGGAAATACTGCATTTTTGATTGTTACACGTACATAACAGATAAAATCCAAATGATATAAGAACTAAGAACGATAAAGACTTACAGTTTCGACTAGCTGCTCTTTCGGAGGCCCAAGCAAATGCTTGGGTGTACCATATAAAACACTCCACATATCCATCTTCTGAACTGCAAGCAAAACCAACCTTGTAATAAAAATCAACAACATATCAACACAACACTCAGCAACAACCTCAAACTAACATGATCATACCAAAGTGCTGAACATTTCAACCAAACGTTTCGCTATCTAAACACACAGAGAGAAAGAAATGAGTCTTAAGAACATACAAGCAAAATCAACACAACACTAAACAGCAACATCAAACCAAAATGATCATACCGAAGTCCTTAAACATTACGCTAACTAAACACACACACAGAGAAAGAAAAGAGTCTAGAGAACATACAAGCAAAATCAACCTTCTACACAAAATCAACAACATATCAACAAAACACTCGGCACCAACATGATCATACCAAAGTGCTTTAACATTTCACTTCCAAAACACACTCACAGACAAAGATTAGAGTCTAGAGAACATACAAGCCTTTTTCTCCTGAGCGTCCGCATCCTTACTTTGTTGAATACCAGCTATCAATCCCTCAAATTGTAACACAGTTTTACTCGTACTTTGAGCTGCTGCTTCTTCTTCAACTTCCCTCAACTTCACAAGCCTCTGATTCAACTCCTCCAAACTAAACCAACCTTCTTCTTTCTTCCCTTCTGGTCTAAACTTTCTCAACTTCTCTCCCAACTCTCTATCATCATAACCCCTCAAAAACGCAGTCTTCTTCTCCTCAGTCTCATCCCCAAAAGCAGAATACGACATCCCTTCTCCAATCACACTAGACCGAACATTCTCATTCGGATTCGACCTAATACTCTTAAAGCTAGACAAATTAGACCATTTACTCTCGAAATTGCTACTACCTTGTAATGGCGATGATCTCATTTGCCTTAGATTCTCCTTAATGTTGTCAAAATTCAAACTTTCTCGTCCTTTACGTAACCCATCTCCAGATTTCGACGAAGAAAAGTTCTGATTGTAAATATCTTGTAAACCTGTTGCACGCTGAGCTACTGATCTCTTACGAAACTCGTTGAGATTCTTCCTGATGTCTCCGTTACCGGAGAGATTCTGGAGATTGATCTGTGGTTTCTGTTTCAAGCTGCTTCTGATGTTATTGAAGTAAGCAGCAACTTTGGAATCTGAGGATTGTGGCGGAGATTCGTTTTCGTTTTGTGGTGGTGATGAAGATGAGGAGGTAGAGAAGAGATGAATTAGAGATGGGTTTGAGTGGAATCTTTGTTTTGGTTTGATGAGATGAAGCGCCATTGAAATTGATCTTGACGGCTTCGGAGTCCAGAGCTTGAAGCTTTAGGGTTTTGGAACGTGGAGACGATGGAGAGTGATGACGGAGATCAAGTGAAATGAGAATGTTGGTTTAATTCCGGTTATTTGGTAACCGGAATTTGGTTATAAGAACCGTTTGTTTTGCTTTCGGTAAACAGTACAAGTCAGAATTTAACTTATCATCATTACCACTGACTAGTAGAGAAGTAACTCTTACGCTAGTGAGGTCATAAGGTTTGATTCCTTAAGTCTTGTTTCGTTCCTCGGCACTTCGATATTCTTAAAACTATTTATTAATTGCTGCGGTTAGATAATTACCATTCACAAAGACAATTAAAAATTAGCAATACTAAAACAATAGTTCAAATTTTGTATATCTTCAGTAATTTCATTCTAATCTAAAGTTTTCTTATTATAATATTTTTAATTATTTTTAGTTTTTATGCCATACGGTAGAAAGCATACCATTTCTAAAGTTGTCAATCATAAAAAAACAATAATTACTAACGAAACTGAAAACTGTAAATTCTAAAAAAAAATTATAACATTTTTTCATAGATTTTAACTATTTCATTTATCCGGTAAAGAATTTTTATCATTTTTGTTATCAATCAGATTGTCGGATCTAATATAATACATCATAACACAACTAGTTTAGATGTTGTTCTTGCATTATAGGAACTCATATTATCTTTTGTTATTGTGGATTCTCAAACTTGGATACTATGACTCATGTAGTGCTAAAAACTACAAAAAAAAAAAAAAAAAATGTTAAAAACTACAATAACATCTCTATAAATTAACAACGATATTTATGACTGATATAATTTGGACAATGATATTTTATTAATCTCTATATATATAAATATTAAATTATATAAGTATTATTTGGTTTTTAAACTAATTTTCAACCAAAATATTTTAAAATTTACGAGATGTTAATTTATCTAGGGAGACCTACTTTAATTGTATCATGTACGGCTCAAAGTGGGACTGTCTTATCAAAATGCAACAACATCTTCTTTAGATTCTAAATCTAGCAGTGTCATTGGAATGATTTTCACTGAAATATAGGTCAGAGAAGAGTTGAAAAACTACTAACCTATGATTTATGAACTAACTGTAAGAATGTCATGATCACATATACAGATGTTACTGTGCTGACCAAAAAAGTAAAATGTTAGTTCACTGACCACATTCGTACAATCGGAAACGATAAGTACTTTTTGTAGAGAGAGACGTATGTGTTCGAGACTAGTGTATACGAACATCAATGCAACGTTTAACAACGAAAGTGTATTGCACGAACACATTGATGTCACAACACGTGTTACTTTAAGGCTACACTTCTGTTTTGGTGTTCAAACAGGAACCACATTGTAACTGAGACGTGTCTAGAACTCATTCAAAGTTCAAAATCCTGTTTTGTATATGGTTTCTAAGTTTACTTTACGTTCATCTGCAACTTCAGAACTAAGACCTCACTATCCACTTATAACCTTCACTACAAATAAATGATTATGCTATCTTGATAAACAAAAGCTTTGTTTTCGATTTCTTTTTCTTTTTATCTCTTTGGTATAAGGTTAATTTATACTTAATGCATAGCGGTTAAAACATTTTCTCCCATCTAATTAAAACTATATTACAAAAGAAAAATACAAGAGCAGAATATGTATCATCAACAAAACCCGAAAAATCTTGTCCTCTTTAGATTAAAGCTTCATAGAAAAATTGTAAAAAGATTAAAATTCCTGTAAACAACAAATATTAAACACTAAACTTGTTACCATGAATCATAACACTCCCAAACATATAAGTAGATACGAGAGCTATATTACAGAATGAAATCGCTTGACCATCCAATCTAGCCGGAAATAAACAAAAAACTCTAATTGAAAGGAGAATAGAACAAAATCTAGCACATAACACATGAACTATATATATATATATTTGAATGAAGAAAACAAAAAGAACTTGCCATTAAAAGAGGAGTTTTATTTAATTAGGCTTGCAATTGTATGATTCACATACATAGGCAAATATACTACATTTTTAAAATATATAAATTGCCCAAAGCTAATTTATACTCAGTCGTATTTACGCCTAATAATGATGAATAACGTAGGTAATACGTCCCATTTTTTTTTTTTTTTAATTTTTGACATTTGTTAACTTTTTGTTTTCCAAAATAAAATTTCGAGGAACTATCATCAGTAGATTATTCCAACACACGACAATAAAGAAGAAGTTGCCACAAATGGTCTATGCCACGTATGTCCTCAAATATGTCCCACACTTATCAACAAAAAAAAAAGAGAAGAAAATATAAAAATCTAACAATAAAAACTCAAAATATATATATGCAAATCTCTCCACCCATTACTTTGCCACAGAGATTTCTTCCTCTCTACTTTTTCGCCACCATCATCAGCCTCTCTCTCTTTCTCTCCACAACCATCTCCACAACCATGCCCGGCGAAAACTGGACTCAAGTCGCCATGTCCGACGACTCCTTAGTGGCGGAGACACTCCTCCGTCTCCGCCACTCGGAGTTTCCTAACAAGAAGAAGAACGTTGAGTCTCCTCTCAAGCTGAAATGGACCGTTCGTCAACGTAGATCCAAGAAAGGTGACCAGACTCGTGCTAGTCCCACCACTCCACTTTCTTGGAGCGGTGCCACGTCATTTAGCGGTGGCGGCGGAGCTAACACCACCGTGGATGGATTTGAAGAGTCTAGCGCCACCGTTAAACCTTCCGACACCTTTAGATCTAAGGTTTGTCCGATCATTTTCACTCGTTCTGTTTTTTTTTTTTTAACAAACCGTGAAAGTTTAGAACCTTTGGTTTTCTCGTTTTCGATATAAAATTTGAGCAACGAATATATCCTTCTGTTATGCGTTTTAAAACTGTAAAAAAAAAGTTTTTTTCTTCGTAATATTGAGTTTTTTTTTGTTGTTTTTGGTGATTTACTACCGATTATGTCCTTAACCTTACCCACATGAGAAGACTTTTGAGTTTTGAGTTGTTTGGATTTGGGTAATTTGGTAATTTTAGTGTCCATGATCATCTTTCTTTGGTGGTGATCATATATAGGTACACCGACTTTTCGTTGACTAAAATACCCTTCACCGTGGACTCAACTTTAATCCAATTTTGATGTTTTTTTTCCTTTTTTTTCCAAGAAAAACTCAAAATCTATATCTATCTTTCTCTTTTTGTTTGTCTTCTTGGAAACACTTCTTGATTTTAAACTTTAAACTCAGTTTAAATTCTGTGATCTCTGCTTTTTTGCTCAAGTAAAGACTAAAGAGTCACGTTTTCCCACTTTTGTGGCATCACAAAAAGACTAAAAAGCCCTCACATCAAGGGGGAAATAAAAGGTCTTTAGTCAAATCACCGTTCTAAGACTTCGATACTAAAAGAGAGAAAAAGAGAAAATATTATATTACGATAAAGGGTATTTTAGTCAATGTGAGAGATTATCGGTGGCGTTTTTATTATAATTGTGGAGTTTAAGAGACGTTTTCGTGGGAATTTAATTTTAGTGTTAATGTGTGGATTAGGTACGTGTGTGGTAGGGTTTAGTGGGGAAGCAGTTATCGGATGTTACGCAGTGTATAGTAAAGTAATATAGACTCATCTGTGTCACACTAGTCAAAAGTCAGTTGTTATTATACTACATATGATCCGTCTAAATTAGCTTGATTTTGTTAAGTTTGTTTTCTGATTTTTAAGTTGACTTTTGGACCAATGGTTATTATTATTATTTATTTTTAAAAAGTTGTCAAGAGGGAATTTTTGGGTTTAATAAAAATATTAACGTAAAAATTCGATAAATAAGGACAAGTGGTTGAGTGTGGAGAATACGTGACACTAGTTTTTGGGTTTTGAGGGGGAAAAAAAAAACAACATGACGTGTGAATGTGACGACCAAACACAAGTATCACAAAGTCATGCTCCACTCACGTGATTCTAATTTTTAGGACATATATATAATAAAGTTAGTTGACCAAGAAGATACTCCTCAAATTAGGTTTTATAAAATTGTCTAGATGTAAATTGCATATGAGATGAGATGATTCTTATTTTTAAAGTCTCTGTGTAATGGTAGGTGTGTGTGTGTGTGCGCTTTGTTAGGAAATGATGTTAGAATATAAAACTAAATTTGTTAAGTTTGGTGTGTGATTGATTGAGTTTTGAGCTTTGGCTTTGTCTTGGTGGTGTTGTATGTCTTAAGTTATGAACTGAAATGTTTTTGTGTTTTTGGTGTTCAGATTTCTCAAACGAGTGCATTAAAGACATCTACAACAACTTCATTCAAGAGATCAAGAAAGAAAAAGGTAAAAAACAATAAAGACTAGAGAGTTTATCTAGACACTGTTGACGACGATATTGCTAGTTTTAGACCAGACCGTTGGACCAATTCTGAGTTTCTGACCATGACTCATGGCTTATTTTGAGATTTTTGAATTTTTCTTGTAATTTCTCTGCTCATCAATGTATGGTTGTGGACAGACTTTGGCAGAGCTTAAGGAGGATGAGATCATACTTTTGAAGGAAAGAAAAGGATTGAAAAATGTATAAATCCCCTTTTGGCATTCTTCTTAATGTCTCTCAATATTTAGTACATAGATGCTAATATTAGCTTTGGTTATTCCTTTTTTTGAATCAGGAACTGGCGAGCATGCGCGGTTTGGTTGAGCAACAAAGAGCAAGAAACAATGCTCTAAAGAAGATGAAGGTAAGCCAATCTCTCTCTGGATATCAACTCGTTTATCATACAGAATATAAACATGTAACTCAAAGTTAATCATATTCATATGTATGTAGGCTGAATCACAATCTACCTTATCGTGCAAACGCGCTTTCGAACAAGGTTCTTCCTTCTTGCTGCCCGACTTAAACATGCCTCTAGATCACGACTCGAGCCAAGAAGTAATCTGCTGAACATCGAGCCATAAGCATATCATTCTTTTGTTATTCTCCCGTCACACCCAAACAACTATACCTTCTTCCGCAAAAGATGTTTCTAACTGTAACTATATGAAATATGAAGAACATAGATTAATCCCCATTTTCCCGTAGCCTCTGCTGAAGTTAAACTCTTTGCCTCAAGGTGAGGTGGTTTGAGTTTAGGACTTTCCAAGTGTTTTTGTTTCTAACATATCTTCTTATCTAGCTGGTAGTAAGATTTTTGCTCTGCCATTTTCCCTAAATGATTCTTGTCTTTCTCCCTTTTGTCCAATAGGATGAGATGTAATTATAGCTACATAGATAATTGATGGAGAACACTTTATTTTTTTCTTTCTTATTGTCTTTGCTATAAGATGTATTGCAAGATTACATTGACCTCTTTATTAATGTAAAACACGTTACAGAAACCTTATAATACTTTGTAATTTTGAGCAATCAAATATAATATTCATGTCATATCATGTCTCAATAGTCTCCAAAATATAATCTCACATATAATCAAAATCCTAGAATATATTTAGGATTTTGCAAAATTCTCAAACGGAACCAAAATTCCTGAACTTACACTGAAATTTCAAATCCTAACTCAACCAAGTTATAAAAAATAAACTGTAACTAAAATTTCTATAGCTAATTATCCTCTATCAAAACCAAATCGAACCAAACTAATAAAAGTTCATTAATCAACCAAAACCCCGAATAAACTGTAATTTAATCTCAAATAGAATTTATATTTTTAAAATCTGAAAATTTTCAAACCGAACCGAATAACCGAATTCAAGTAGGTTTAGGCTTTATAGAGTCACTCAAAAATGCTAAAACCCTACAAATTAAAGCTTCAGCTTCTTCATACATCAACCTCACGAAAATGGCGTCTCTTGGCAAAATCACAATCCCACGAGCGCCATATCCGGAGATTACCCTCTCACGCCATCGATCAAACCAACCCATCAAAATCCAAAACCGATTCACCTGCCGAATCACGAGCCAACAAGCTCAAGTTTCGGTGAAACAGAGTTTGAGCCAGAGGGTTATCGAAGAGGAAGCCAAAGTTCTTGTGGGTACTTACGCTCGTGCCCCTGTGGTGCTCTCGAGTGGTAAAGGTTGTAAATTGTTTGATACAGAAGGGAAAGAGTATTTGGATTGTGCATCTGGAATCGCTGTGAATGCTCTTGGTCATGGAGATCCTGATTGGCTTCAAGCTGTTATTGAACAAGCTAGTGTTCTTGCTCATACCAGCAATGTCTATTACACTATTCCTCAGGTAATGATTTGATGCTGAATGGTTGTCATTTCTGTGGTAAAGCTTGATTCTTTTGATGTTGGTATCTTCTGTGTGATTAGTGAATGTGTGACATTGGTGTTGAAAGTTGGAGAATCTGATGTTTTTGTGTGTTGTAATTTTGTGAGTTTTGTAATTTCTGTGGTAAAGCTTGAAGCTTTTGGTGTTGTGATCCTCTATGTGATTGATTAATGCCCTTGAGAAAGAACTATCTCTATGTGTTGTTAGTTCTTCGGTTTGCTTCAATCTCTCGACTTGGAAGAGATACTCATAACACATATGTAGTTCGATGTATTGGTTACTTAAGGTCTCGTTTTGGAGATTGCCCCACGTGCTTTGATTCTTGAAAGTGTTACATTGGTACTCTAGGATTGAGTCGTACTCACATTGCTATTAGTCGTAAGATTGGAACTTCTGTTTAGACGTTATATGGCATTCAAAATCTTTTGGTATACCTTCATGTTCATATATGATTTATGTATGATGGCTAGAATCTGAAATGTGTTTGCTTCTCTGCAGATAGAGCTCGCGAAACGCCTAGTGGCAAGTTCATTTGCAGACCGTGTGTTCTTTTGTAATTCTGGAACGGAAGCCAATGAAGCAGCTATCAAGTTTTCAAGGAAGTTTCAGAGATTTACCCATCCGGAAGACAAAGATGTTGCAACAGGCTTCATTGCTTTTAGTAACAGTTTCCATGGAAGAACGTTAGGAGCTCTTGCCTTGACAAGCAAAGAACAATACAGAACTCCTTTCGAACCTGTCATGCCAGGTGTAACATTCTTGGAATACGGTAACATTCAAGCAGCTACAGATCTTATCAGCTCTGGAAAAATAGCTGCTGTGTTTGCTGAACCTATTCAAGGAGAAGGCGGAATTTACTCTGCTACAAAAGAGTTTCTACAGTCTCTTCGCTCTGCTTGTGATGCTGCTGGATCTCTTCTCGTCTTCGATGAGGTACATTGTGCAATAATCTTGATTTCATTCCTTCTCTCTTCTTGTTCTTATGATCTCTCTGCTGATTTTTCAGGTTCAATGTGGTTTGGGACGAACTGGTAACCTATGGGCTTATGAAGCATTCGGTGTAACACCCGACATAATGACGGTTGCAAAGCCTTTAGCCGGTGGTTTACCAATTGGAGCGGTGCTCGTGACTGAAAAAGTTGCTGAGACCATTAAGTATGGAGATCATGGAAGCACATTCGCAGGGAACCCTCTTGTCTGCAATGCAGCTATCGCTGTTCTTGATAAAGTCTCAAAACCTTCTTTCTTGTCAAGTGTATCAAGCAAAGGTCATTACTTCAGAGACCTTTTGGTGAAGAAACTTGGAGGAAACTCGCACGTAAAGGAAGTTAGAGGAGAAGGGCTTCTCATAGGAGTGGAACTTGATGTTCCGGCGAATCCATTGGTTGATGCTTGTCGTGATTCAGGACTTCTCATTTTGACAGCGGGTAAGGGAAACATCGTCAGGATTGTTCCGCCCTTGATCATATCGGAGGAGGAAATCGAACTTGCGGTTGAGATTATATCCAACAATATGAATGCACTTGATTGAAGTTGAGTATCGACTTGGTGTTTGTGTGTTTTAAGAATCTGTACTGTTCTTACTTAGCTCAAGTCTTACAGTAATTGCCTCACAAATCATTAATAAACATGGCAAAATAAAATATCAAACTGTAAGGTGTACAATCGTATTCAAGATGCTTCATAGAAAGTCAGACAAAAAGTATTAATCCTTAGGTTTTAAATCTGAAAAGAACTTGTTTTTTTTTTGTTTTTCAACCACATATTTAATATCGATTTTGACTCTTATTACATTTAGGATTTAGGATTCTTTTTGGAGATAGAGGGATTAATAGTAAAGTTGAACTCGATTGTTACAATCTATTAGAAACTAAACTTAAGGTTATTTTTAATTTTTTTATCACTATAAAATGTGAAATGATTGCTATTTTTTTTGTATACCTCTCAATATAATGGTTGGTAGTATTATATCACCTCTCTCTCTTGATATATGTCTATTGTATTATTGTGTCTAGTTTTCAATATTTATTGGTTGTGATAAAATTGTTATATCTTGAGAGAGGTGATATAATGTAACCGCAAAATTGTTTGTTTGAAATTATGGTTATGATAAAATTGTTATATCTTGAGAGAGGTGATATAATGTAACCGCAAAATTGTTTGTTTGAAATTATTAGAGAATATACTAAAAAAAAACTATATTGTGAATATTGATATTGGTATAAAAAAAAAAAATTCTTTATGTAAATATATAATATACGTACCATGCTACTCTTGCAAGATCATCTAACTAATCAAAAGGAAAAATAATTGTGGTATGGTTTTCTTTTTTGTCAACATTGTCGTTTTTAATAGCAAGATAATGTATATACAACCAAATGTCACCATCTTTAAAAATGCGAGAGGATCTAATTATTTATGTTAATGATGATCCATAATCATAAAATATCCATATATATATATGGGTTGTATATGTCTGTTTTGGTTTGTCTCAGTTATTCTGTACGGGTTGGTTATCATTTTTGTGTAAGTAAACTCGATCTAAAAGTTGGATCTTGACCTCTCTTGCTTCCACAAACTTCCGTTTCTTTTCTTTGTTCTTTACTAATTAATTTGATCTAGTGCTGTCATTCTCTTTGACAGTATCATCCAGTGAAACTTGTCGCTCTTTGTCTCCACGTTTTTTATTTGATTGAGGTCTCCATTTCTTAGTGATTGAGGTCTACTTAGATTTCCAATAGTTGTTATGCTTTGTTGGTTGTAACTGGTCGGTTAAAATTTATCCTTAGCTATGTTCTTCTAGTTTTGGGTTTGAGTTTGGTACTCGTGATAAGTTCATCTAACTATATTTAAAAAAGAAAAATAATTATCGTATGGTTTTCATTGGTCAACATTGTGTATCTTTATGTTAATCTCGGAAGATGATAATTATCTAAGTAACAAATCTCAAAACTTATATTATTTTTTTCATCTAAAAGATATTTATACAAATTTAAAACAAACAAAAAACAATACAAATTAAGGTGATTCCTACACATACTTAAAAACTAGAAAATCGTCAAAATCAAATTGGAACTTGTTTAATCTGCATGTCCTATTTGTTTGAGATCACCAAACAATATATTGTGAACATCTATATTGTGAATTATATATTTTGATATCAATCATTCTCCTCGTGATAAGTCCATCTAACTATATTTAAAAGGAAAAATAATTGCGGTATGGTGTTCATTGGTCAAACATTATGGCATCGTTTATAAGAAAAAAAACAAGGTATTGAATATATATACTAATAATGTCATCATCTTTAAAATGCGAGGAGATCTAATTATTTAATCTAATGATGATCCTTGATCATATAATGGTCAACATCTCATTATCTTGTATAGTACGAAAGGGGAAACGCTTGGAAATGACTCCAAAAAAACACCCCGAAGAATCTTTTTGAATATATACTTGCTCGAGCCTCTTCACTTCAAACCATTCCAATCTTAATTATTCTTCTTTCTTCAAGTGTCAAGATGTTTTCCGAAGACGTCCTAAGGTCTCATATCCTCACCCGCCTCGACGGTTCCTCTCTCGCCACCCTCAGTTGCACTTGCTCTCTCCTACACTCTATGTCTTCGGAAGAATCACTCTGGAAGTCGAAATGTTCGGACATGTGGCCTTCTATCATGAATCCACGTGTCCAGAGCATCATTTCGACCTTCCCTTCGGGTTACCGTTCGTTTTTCTCTGATTCTTTTTCTTCTCTAGCGGACGGTGAGAGATCACGGTCCGCTGTTGATACGGCTGAGATAATCTCAGCCGTAGATATTTTCTACAAAGGTGAGCTGATTTTCTCAAAGGTTCATGAGACAGAGACACTCTCTAAGTGGTTCCTCTGTTCGCCTCTTCGGTTCGACCTTGTCGAACCCAAAGAGTCGATTCCGACCGGAGTTTTGTTGATTGATCAACCAGAGGGTGATGTGTGGATACGTGACTTGGAGGAGAATCTCTCCTTGAGCTGGATAGTGATTGACCCGACCCGAAAACGGTCCGCGGATATATCATCCAGAAAACCGGTCTCGGTGGAGCGGCACTGGTTAACCGGAGAAGTTAACATCAGATTCTCGTCGATTTTCGGAGTGGGTGAAGAGCAAGTGGAGTTCATGGTGACGGTGGTGCTGGCGGCGACGGCGAGGGAGATAAAGGAAGTGAGTTTGGTAGTGGAGGACATGGAGGGGAAGAATGTCGGAGGGAGGGGTAGTTTGGTAATTTTGGCGGCGGCGATGGGGGAGAAGCGAAGAAGGAGGAGAACTGAAGAAGGGAAGGAGAAGTATAGAGAGTTCATGAATAGGAAGAAAGTGAAGAAAGAGATGAAGTTGCGTCCGGAGAAGGACACGGCTGTGTGGACGACGGTGTGTTTTGTTGCCGTCTTGTTACTTGGTTTTGTTTTGTGTTTTTATCTCTGTTTGCATAAAATTATGATGGGTGTTGTGAAGAAACTAGTAAGATAGTTTAACTCACTCCATCAAAGAAAGAAGCGAATCGGTTTAAACTAAGATATGTATATGAAAGTTACAATGTTTTTATAAAAAAAAATACAAACAGAAAAAAAATAAAAACATAGGCGTTTTACATTAACCATTAATTAATCAAAAAATAGTTTTTGTATAAAGTATTAACATTTTTGGGAAAAAGCTTATATTAGAATACATGAAACTCCGACCAAAAAAAAAAAAATACATGAAACTTTAGAGAGGATCAGTGGTTGCTTGATCTGGGTAAAAGTTTAATTATTTACTGCCTGACGTCCCACGGGCCACGGTTGTTTTTTTTTTTGAAAACTCCTACGGTTGTTTAGATTTCGAATAAAGAAGTAAATAATTACTACATATTTGCATTGTTTGTTAAGGAATGGTCGAAATAAAGAAGTAAATAATTACTACATATTTGTATTGTTTGTTGATTTAAAATGACATTGACCACCAACGAGTAATCAAAAGTTACTTATTATTAAATGATAACAAAAACAAAAACTTTCCACAAACTCATGAAAAAATGTGTTTTATTTTTTTTTAAGTAAAACTTACGTGGGGATGTCTTTCTCTTTCGAATTTTTATTTTTATTAAATTGAAGATCAAACAGAAAGTAAAAAGAAATATTCCACACGTGTTTTTATTTTTTATATTATTATTCCAAGTCAGCAATTTTCATTTTTTTTTTTTGTAACGAAAGTTTATCATAAAATTGTAGTCGTAGGGCCCAAAAAATATTACCATGTCCAATGGAGACTTTTGTATGGTCAAGAGTCTTGACTCAGCAATGGTAGACTGGTAGTTCATAAGGAGAACAACAGGATATATATATATATATATGTGACTAACGGTACGATAACATAAGTATTTGTGATTTTACCTCTTATGGACCCGAGGGACACCAAAGTCAGTTAAAAGATTTCAAATGTGCTTTTTGCAGATAACTTGCCTTTTTTAATAAGTTTCCTTGATAATATGTATACATAAAATTTCATTTGGAGGAAACTTGACTATATATGATAAAGAAATTAATTGTTTAAATGGGTAAGAGAATTATTTGTTGGTGGGCGCGGTTTGAAAAAACAATGCACGTGTCTTCACCATGGCCACCTTAAAGAGTGTGTATATAAACCATAAACACCCCTGTTAAATCTTAATCTTCAAACACAACTAAGATGTCTCCTGAAAATGAACAAAAGGCTGTGGAAGCCATTCTCCATGGGAAAGAATGCGCTAACAGTCTCAAGCAGCTCATCGAAAACCACCATATAACCTCAGTTTCAGTGGAGCCACTCATCGATACCATCCTCGGTTCTTTCTCACTTGTTCTGTCTTTTATGAATGCTCCTAATCCCACACCACACCCCGAGTCTTCTTCTCAAAGATCACAAAAGAAGTAAGTTACATACTGATAGCTCAAACTAGATCTCATTGCATATGCTTTCGGATTCTAACTCAATATCAGTTTAAATAGCATTTGTTCATATATGTTTTTCCTTTTTGTTTCTTATATGTTACTGTATTCTAGCAAATTGCTAGTAAGCAATTATATATACGCTTTGATGATAGCTCACATACAACATTGCAGAAACATTCGTGGAGTAGAGAGTATAAAGCATTACAGAGATGATTCCCCAACCCCGCTTCTCAGTGATGGCTTCTTCTGGAGGAAATACGGACAAAAGACCATCCAAAACTCTCCGTACCAAAGGTTATTCGATTAGGAAAACAGAGTCGATACTCTGTTTGCTCTGTTATATATAAGACACGAGAATATAGTTACATGTTTTTTTTTTTTTTTTGTTTATGTGGCAATATTTTTAACTCCGATAATTATAGGTGTTACTATCGATGTACCCATGCGAAAGACCAAAACTGCAATGCTGCAAAGCGGGTGCAAATGATCCAAGACAATCCTCCGGTGTACAGGACTACTTATGTGGGGCAACATATGTGTAAATCAGCCTTTTCAAACATTGATGAGGCTCGCGGTCCCAAAATGATCAACTTCGAAAGATACACCCATGTCATGCCTGAGTCGGTTATGCCTCAACCCGCATCAGTTGTTCATCCAACAATTTCCACGGAGGACAAAGCCAAGGGCCATATCATGAACCAGGAATGTGATGTTAGCGACTTTTTGGTGGATGACGACCAATCATGGGCGCACCAATTTCCCCCGTTTTCTCCTCGAGATTTTATGTTTCTGGAAGATCTTCCTGCTTTTGATGATAACAATCCTTTTCAGTTTTGAAGAAGAACTGCTTCAACCAGTGCCAGTCCGTAGTTATTGGTGGCCTAAAGCATTTTTAAAATATATGTGGCCTTTTTATGTATAAATTAACGAACTTTTTTTACAAAATAAAACAATAAAAGAAGCAAAAATATAGAAAATATAATATAATTATATAAAGTTAACACAAAAATGCCATTAAGTATTCTAACTATATAATGTTTTTTTTTAGTAAAACTAATAGAATAAAATTATTGGTTATTATTCTTGAAAACTACCTTTTCTTATTTTATTTAGCACTTCATAATTTTTATATTTTATTTTATTGATAGATTTACTAAAAAATGATGTATAAATTGTCCAAACAAAAGAAATTAGGTATTTATAATAGGACCACAGAAATAGAGAAGAAGTAAAGGCAAGATAAAAAGAAAAGAAAAACATAGAAGAACAAGGGTGAAGTGACTTAGAGGGAACCCACCTTACCAACTGACCTACCTAAGATTTGTTGTTATGTGGCCCTCAAATATGGAATATATTTTGTGGCCCGACTCTAATGCTTCAACTGCTTTAGGGTCGGGCCGGGCCTGGCTTCAACTTACTTCACATGGAATAATAAGTTATTTTGTGTTTGTTTAGAATCATAACTCGTCAACGTTGTTCCTTCAGAATTAAGTGCTGCGTGTGTGTATGTTATCAATCGAATGTTTAACAAGGATGTATTCTTATGTTTTCGAAATAATTTGCATATGAATACATATGTGTTTACAACTTTTTTTGTTTTTGTTGATTTCATTGTCTATAACTTTTTTTTGCATTAAAACATGGATGATACATTAATATACGTTGATATACATAGCTAGAACTAACGCTAAATTTTCAAAACTGAGATAATTCGATTTATGTGCGATCTTTCCACCACCGAATATCGATTCTTAATCTAGGTATATCACGTCAATATACCAACAACTCTTCTTTTCATTTGTTTCATATATTTCTTTTATTAGGTAATTTTTCGTGGTAAAACTAAACTAGGTAACTTTGCTGCAAGTTTCATAAAAATTGTGATTTTATAATATGTCTAAAATATATGTATGTATTGAACGTGATTCGAAACCACGAGTTGAGGTTTACAAAGAGAAGACTACGCTACAATAGCAAAAGAAGATTGTTGTATTTGATGTCCTAATGTTTTATATATAATTAGATGTCTAAAACACTTGCTTCCTTTGCTTTATGTCATAGCCGGCACTAAAGAACCATATCATACAGATATCATGGAAGCAAAAGTTGTAGGCAACCCTCTTGTATGCAATGCAGTCATTGGGGTTCTTGACGGAGAATCAAAACCCTTGTTCTTGTAAAAAGAACAATTACTTTAGAAGTCTTTATCTTGAGTATAGCTAAATTTTGGAAGAAAACCATATATATTTGCATATTTTGATCCCCAATCTGAAAATACAAATACAAAAATTGCAATGAACTATGGTAGGCGGTCGTGGTAACATTGGTTGTGGAGAGCGAGGTGGTCGTGGACCATTCAACTATGGATCCCTAGTTAGCTTGATCCTTTATTTTCTACAATTTTTCTTTCTTAGCTATGACCCTTTAAGTGGATCAAAAATAACAACAAATGGTGTTTTAAATCTNTAAAACAAAAAAAAAAAAAAAAAAAAAAAATCATACGAGTAGGTCCGGTTGATATGCTGCTTAGACTGGTAGTTATTTGAATAGTCTTCAGTCTACTCTGGTCATGCAGCATGATACAGTATAAGTAATCATTTTTTAATCAGTGTGTTCACACATTTATTAACCAGTCAATATTTTCTTGTTTGTTTAGAAGATTTGACTAAAAATGCTGAGCCAAAAGAATATCTCAGCCCTTGTCTCTCATTTGGTCGGTCAAAATTTTCTTTTATATATATATATATATGTATATATGCCTGTAGTTGAAATGTGTTTTGTTTCTTTTGCCCTTTGATTAATAAACTTTGATGTCTATTAAATATGTTTTGTTGCATATTTGAATATATGTTTCACCTTTTGTCTACAATAATAGATATAAATCCTTCTTTTCAAGAATAGGATAAATTACGACATTTTGGTGATGCTATTACATCTACTACACTTATCGTCAGCAAGATCTAGAAACTCGACATGTATACAGAACCACTTATGTGGGAAAACACATTTGCCAAGCTCAGGTATTTTAAAGTCATGTTAATGAAGATACCAGAGACGGTTCCAAGATGATTCGATATGATAAACTCGACTAATCCATGTCTGAATTGGTTCTACCACAACTCGTATCAGTTGATCAACAAGAACCTGTCGAAAACCACAGCGTGAATCAAGAACTTAATATTAATGAATTTTTGGTGGATGATGAGCGATTGTGGGAGGCATATGAGTTTCCTCCATTTTCTCCTGATAATTTTAGTTCCTTGGATGATCTTTCCGTTTTTGATTACAATACTTTTCAAGATTGATCAAGAAAACTTCAACAAGCCTTTTATGGTCACATGGTGGACACTGATTCTTCCTCGGTCTTTTTATTTCAAATCAGTATCGGAATCTAACTCGCATATGCTTTGTCTTGTTTAGTTAGTATTTTGTTATTGAGGTTCATAATTTGTCTCTTTACGAGTTTTTTTATGTAAGCCTAAGTTCTTTTTTTTTTTGTTCAAATAATGTAAGCCTAGCTATGTTCTATATACTCAAGAATGTCTCTTTGAGTTTGTTCAAATACTTTGTAATGAAAAAATCCATTATCAGGTTTGCAAGCTCATACCACCACCATCTTTATTAAACTAACCGGTTCAACCCGCGGGATTCTAGTTGGTTTACTAAGATTTTAATCGGAATAAAATGCTAAGATGAAAACCCAACCCTACTAAGAAACCCGAATTGGTAAGGAAAAACCAAACCATTTTATTTGTTTCAATTCTCAATAAAACGTCTCTCAAATAAAAGTGAACTAGTAATTCTGAATAATTTAATAACTATCATCAATAAATCAAATTATAAAAAACAAACAGGAAATGCGGGGGATCGAACCTCGTGCCTCTCGCATGCAAAGCGAGCGCTCTACCATTTCTTGCTCTTTTTTGTTTTCTTCACAAATAAAAAAGTAGGAGATCGATGATTTCCAAACTTTCTAAACATCAATTCCAAGTTGGAAAATCAACTTGATTAAGTTTGGTTCAATCTTTTCTTCTGTGAAAATATGTATATAAACATCTTACTAATGTGTGAATATATGTATATGAACATCTTACTAATGTTAATCAAGTTCATATTTATGTTTTGTAATATTTTCATCATGTTTTTTTTTTTTATATATTTTACACAATTTAAATCTACCATTGGTTTACTCATCAAACTTATAGTCAATTAGGCTGAGTGCATTTTTTTTCTTGAAGTTGAATCCAATAAAATGTCAGTTCAGTGATATGGCTTTCACTCCCGTGTGTTGATTTTTTTGACAATTCTTATTTCTTCTATTGCAAAAAAATTTTGGCAATGATGATTTCAGTCAATATGAACATAAATATATTTGTATAAATTGTGTACACTTTATATGAAACCGAACTGAAAACTTTTTTTGCAACTTGTGGATAATACTAATATATCCCTCATTTCATTACTGTCGACATATATATTTGGAATTAAATTATTAATTAAGAGAACCATTAGTAGGATTTAGGTATAGGGGGGATTAGGGACATTAATTAGACAAGTTGTAAAGTAAAGGGAAGCCAAAAGCAAATAAACATTGTTAAAATATTGAGACATTTTCAGTCATGAGTATTAATTACTACTATATTAATGGTTCGGTGATTAAGAATTTGAAGAAAATAGAGTTGCTGAAAATAGGTAAAAGTTATTAAATGGAATTAATATTAAAATATTTTAGTTTAGTACTAGAATTTGCCTAAACGGTGATCTTGAAGGTCAAGTTGGTCAAAATGTAATTTCTTTACTAGTCCGGGCGTAGCTTTACCCCTTAGACAGGGCAGTTAGACTCATCCCCATCCTCGAATCCAAAGACAGAGAGCTATCTTCTTTTTTGGTTAGCTAGCTCCTACATTCAACCTTATAACACCACCCATTCTATTGGCTCATTCTAGTGCGTCACTCTTCAAAAAACGATGCTGCCACAACTATACATTCACACATCATAAGATCAAAGAAAAATATTTGAACGGAGTTATACTCATCATCACTTTAAAGTCATACAACTTTAAAGGGAAAAAAACGAATATAGGCATCTTTTTCTTCTTATAAAATTTTAAAGATTTTTTTTTCTTTACTTTAATAACGTTGATCGAGTTAATTTGCGACTTTAATATGTTTAATCACCAAAACTTAAAATATAGGATTTTTACAAAATGAGGTTGAGGTTGGTTTATTATTAAATTCATGAATCACAAAAAAGCATAAGGAAATATTCCATGCACACGTGTCTTTTCGGCAAGTCGACTTTTTGGTTCACCTTAAAAGTTATAGAATATTGTTTCAAATATACAAGAAAGTTTAATTTGTGTTTCATTTTAAAAAATTTAATTTGATATATTTGAAATGAAAAGGTTTATTTTAATTTGTGTTTCATTTTACACATTCTCCTTACTATAATTTATTGTTTATATAATTGTTTTTTTATATATATATAAAAACCAGTGTCCAATATATTATCCTATATATTACAAGTCATCACTCTCTAGAAAAAAAAGAAAACAATTATACACATCCCACAAAGATAAGATTACGTAATGTGATTAGCTACTTTTTGGGGAAAAACGAAACTTCCACGTGGTTGCTCATCCTCCTCGTTCGTTATGTGTTAACAATAGATAAGACACAAATAATTAATTACAAAATAAGGTTATATGCTTGGTACTTCCTATTGTATAAAGTTCCTTAATAGATGTCCATAACTTAAATATTTACATAGAGACTAGATTTACGAGAAACTTTTCTAATAAGTTTTTCAAACATATATAAAATTTAGGGCAATATATATTTAACAATCTCTGCATAAATTAATTATAAGTTGATTCTAAAAGAACATAGAATGGCTAACAAAAAAATAAAAATAAATAAACCTAAATGCATACAAAGTGATGTTTTAGGACACGCAGATCCAATAAAGGTCCCATCATACTTTGAAAGATCCGACGATGACTTTAGGCAACTGTATCAAACATTTCTGTCAGTTCTGTGAGACTGTCTGAATCATTTCTTTCGTCAGCTAGATATGTTATTGTAAAATTATACAGTATTGGCCAATGATTTAGGACATGCATATCCAACTAAATCGATTCTACCAATCCATTTTATTATTTTAAGTCTCACATAAGAAGAGAATACAGAATAATTTGTCTAGTACTATTTAAGGTATGGGAGTATAACACAAGTTCATCACCCCAAATGTATATAAAATTGATTTAGCTTTCTGAATTGAAAGTTTGGGGGTGCCAAAAAATAATAAAGAAAGTTGTTTATTCCATCAATGCGATATAAAAATAAAATCACTTTTCGATATTTCTTAACTTTTTTATTAAACATAGTAATATTTTTTGTCAATAATTTCTATAATTCAGAAAGGTTTGGAAAGCTTTATTTATGTCAAAGAAATTTTTTTTGAAAGATGAAGTATTTTTTTTTTTTTTTTATGAAATTAGTTTACAGTCTAATATCAAAAACTTTGAGAAAAACTTTAAGATATTAGTGGTAGCTTCATTTAGGTAAAACAATTTTAGAAAAAATCTATAAATGACGTTTGTTAGATTCATTTAACTAAAGGAAATGACAGATAGATAGAAGTAATACAAACTTTTGGTGGATCACTGATGATCCGGGCCATAATAATATTCAGTATTCATATAATTGAGATTGAGTATAGTCGTCCAGTAATTCACACACAAAACTATCTAAAAAATTATACCATTTTCAATTTTCTAAAGGATAGAGATTAGATAAACTTGCGCCTTGATGTAAGTTGATATCTTGCCTAAACTAAATGACGATTTCTCCCGAAGAAATAAGTAAATAAATAGTATTAATGTATTTGCATTTTTTGAAAATCGACTTGGCTGAGTTTGTTAGTCGACCAACGACAATTAATCAAAACTTAAGTACTAATTAAATAAGATTACAGAAAACCAAGAAAGTCTTTCCACACTCGTTTGCGCACACACACTCAGCAATGACCTGTCACAAAACACCTACGACTCTACGTCACAAGACTTTAGATCCCGTTTTGTTATTAAATTCACGCAAAACCAAAAAAGAAAAGGGCAAAAAATATGTCCGACACGTTTTTTTAGTAACTTTGCGTTCTGGTATATTACGACATTAGCCTTATTATCATTATTATTAGTATCAAAACATGAATTTAGTCGAAGGGGACCGACAAAAGTATTTATTAAAGGTTCATTTATCGAAACCGAAACGTAGTTGGGTTCAATAATGCCCTCACAAAAAGTTTTTATATTCCTTTCATCCCCTTTTTCCTATAGAATTATACATTAGAGATTTTTTTTTTTTTAAATAAGATTTAATGTTATGTCAGATAAGAGATATAAAACAGAAATATTCAAATTTGAAAATAAATTTTTATTATTAAAAAAGATGCTTTTGATTTTAAAATTTACATTTTGAAATTTTAGAATTTCCTTTGTTCAAAAAAAAGAAGAAGAAGATAATTTCTGAATTCCATATAGAATATTTGATCAATTGAACCAATAAAGCCTCAATATGTTACTATATATATGTATCATATTCAACACTTTGGATATAACAATTCTAATTTTAACTACGTTAGCATCTGATTTGTTACATGTATTACAAAAGGATAAGGCTACGTAATTAGGAAAAGGCATTACACATTGAGATTACCGATTACGTAATGATAAGCTATCTTTTTTGGAAAATAATATTCTTATATTTGTTTCCTATTTTACCCTTATTAGTTTTTTCTTTTGCCAATTTTAGCCTTACATTTACAAAACAAAAACCAGAAAGACAGTTAATATCTTTATAATAAAGAAGGGTTCCCCTCCTCAACTATTCACGAGAAGTTGACATGTGTCTCTTTTTAGTATTTAGTTTTCATTTTAGTCCCTCCCCATTTTTTTTTTTTATTATTATCTATTAACTTTCAATAATTACGTCAAAAAGAAATTTGTGTTTTAAACAAAAGAACAATTGTTATCATGATAAATTGTGTCTTAAATACACTTTTTGATATTAGGGAAAAATCTTGATAATTCTAATAAACACCACTATTAAAACACTATTTTGCAAAACTACCTGTTTTAATATATTTGCAAAATTACCACTTATTATCCATATTTTTTTCATAACTAAAAAATTTGTTAGGGTTTAGGGAGCTATCCTAAACCCTATATATAGTTTTAAAAATGTACACAAAATGGTAGTTTTGAAATTGCTCAAATATAATTTGTTTCACACAAATAATAATTACAATTTCTTATTATGTAATTAATATATAAAAAAATAATTTTTCAAATACATATAAAAAATGCATTGAAACTATAAAAACTTATCGATCAAAATTTCAATGAACAACACATTTTTTCATGATATTATA
>OVAF01000189.1:0-58083 GCA_900406245.1 Odontarrhena argentea | reverse complement strand
GGAGAGCTAAATGTAAATGATTATGATGATCAGCTTCATATCAGTGGTAGCATACATGGGACTCATCTATCTCGGCGTCATGTTCGTATTCAAATCACTAATCCACAGGTGAGATACATACTTACATAGATCTTTCTCTATCTTTGCATGCTGTTTATGTGATTGGGTTTGAGATTCAGAGAATAATACATATATGAATGGACGCAGGGGAATGGTGGAGGAGGAAGAGAGACATAAAGTGGTTGGTGTGAGAGAGGAAGATGTGAAGAGAATGCTCAGACTTATAATGCCTTATCTCAACGAGTCTCTGCTTCAACTTAGAGCTCTTTTCTCCGGTGATCCCTCCACCACTCTCAAGGTTAGTCCCCTTCTCTTTCTCCCCTTTCGCTCTCTCTCCATCGAGTATGGACCTAAATGAAGAGATGTNTCACTCTCTCTCCATCGAGTATGGACCTAAATGAAGAGATGATGATGTGCAGATGGGAATGGCGTTGTTTGTATTGGCCAGGTGTGGCTCTTCTATCACTCTTTGGAATCTCGCCAAATTTGGTAACCTTTCTTATCTCTAGACTGCAAGATTTCTTGTTTTGTACCAACATTAACAAGTGGATAGATTCTGACTTGTTTGAGTGTTTGTTTTTATGTGTGAGAACAGGCTTTTTGGGAGCATTTACAGTGCCTAAAATTTTCATCTCCTACTCAACCCACTTCTCTGCATACGGTAACCAAAACTCCGTTTTAACCTTTCCGTTGCATCTTCTCGGAGACATTTAATCATCAAGTTGTGTACATTGCAGGAAATTTTTGGGTGAGGAGGTTTAGAGACGCATGGGAATCGTGCAATCACAAGAAGGCGGTTGCGTTAGCACTCTTCACTCTAGTCTGGAACCTCTCTTCAGTCGTTGCTCGTGTTTGGGCAGCATTCATGTTATTCGTAGCCTTAAGATATTATCAACAAAAGATGATTTGGACAACTAATCAAGATGATGATGATGATGATGATTATGAGGAGGAGGAGGAGGAAAATGTAGTAGAGGAAGAAGAAAAAGAACAAGTACCTAGACACAAAAAAGCTCCTTCTCCTTATATGATGATGCCTAATAAACTCAAGAAAATTTCTTAAACTCTTATACATAACAATCATGATGTAATCTCTTTAGTTAGGAATGATCCGTTACCTCTCTCTACATATACACAGCTTCTATACATCTTATAATGTGAATGTGATCTTCTTCTTCCCAAGCAACCACTTGGTACAAACTATTTCATTTAGCTTAGGCCACCATTGAGTTAAATGTACTCACTTAATCTTCATTAAGCTTGTGTGGCCCAATTATGCATCTTAATCAGGCTTTTTATGGGCCCCACATGGGCCTGATAATACAATCACACTTTCGTGAAATAACCACCGGAGAGTAGTGGAAAAGGTATGGCTTTATAAATTAACGGTTGCACCGTCGTCTACACAAATCTCCCCTTTTCGTCTTCAAAAAACCCAATCACGATTTGAGAGTTCTCAAGGTATTCTTCGTTCGTATGTTTCTCAATGGCTACGATTCGAAATCGATTCCAGTTTTGTGTTCTAATTAGGATTTTATCCAAGTTGGGTGACTATTGATTTTCGTCCATTGTTGGAAATTTCTCAGATTTTTTGCATTCTTGGTTTTTCAGATGAGTGTAGTGAGTGATTCTCCAGTGCATTCCTCTAGTAGTGATGATGATGATCTTGCTGCCTTCCTTGAAGGTGAGTTGGAGTCTGACTCTGATTCTTCGTCTGAATCCTTACCCAGCGAAGAAGCCCAGAATGATGCTGAACTCTCCAATCATAGGTAAATTCACTCTAACTTTTTCTGGGATTCTTCTTGTTTGAATCTTCAAGCTTTACTGGTATTTACCATACCTCTGTGTTAGTGAAATCTCAAGTGTCTCTGAATCATGTTTTAGGTTAAAAAGACGAAAGATTGAGTATGTAGAAACTGTCGACGACGATGAGGAGGAGGTGAAGGCTGTGGATTCTGTGACATTCTCAGCAGAAATTTCAGGTGAATCTCTATTTCTAGTTTTCTACAGTCTTACTTTTGTTGTTTGCCATCTGGTCTATTGTATCGCTGTTTTGAACTTGGTGTGATTGCAGAAGCATCCTCAAGCAAGGGAGCATGCGAACACCCTGGTTCCTTTGGAAGCATGTGTATTGTCTGTGGCGAAAGTGTGGAAGAAACCGGTCTTTCATTTAGATACATACACAAGGTATGCCAATGTATTCGTTTTTTTACAAATTTCAAAGTACCTTCTTTAATCAAGTATTAATTATGAGTAATGAGCTTGGGGAAATCTGTTTTTTTAGAGTATAAGGCTCAATCCGGATGAAATCACCAGGTTACGCGATTCAGATATGAAAGTCTTGCAACGCCAGCGGAAGTTGTGTTTAGTTCTTGATTTAGATCACACGTTGCTTAATACCACCGTACTTAGGGACATGAGAGAAGAGGAGGAATATTTGAAAGGCCGTACGCATTCTCTTCAAGGTAAACATTTTACTTTATTGTTTTATTGTTTCAAATGATATCTTGGTACGTTGAACTTAAGTCTCTAGTTTGTTCTTCTATTGTTCCACCTAGATGTTTGCATGTGTTATAGTTGGCCTTTTTGTTGTTGATGCCAGATGTTTCTAAAGGCGATCTGTTCATGTTGGAATTTATGCATATGATGACCAAATTGAGGCCGTTTGTTCATCAATTTCTGAAAGAAGCCAGCGAGATGTTTGTACTGTATATATACACAATGGGAGATAAGCCATATGCACAACAAATGGCCAAGCTGTTGGACCCCAAAGGAGAGTACTTTGGTGATGATCGGATCATTTCTCGGGATGAAAGCACGGTGAGACATCAAAAGAGTTTAGATTTGGTGCTGGGACAAGAAAGTTCTGTTCTGATTCTTGACGATACAGAAAATGTAAGTATTTTTTTCTTTCTCGATGTTCCATGTTAGTTATGATGTTGGATTAGATTAGATGTGCTGATATTCGGGTTTATGCACAGGCATGGCCAAATCATAAAGATAATCTGATTGTGATAGAGAGGTATCACTATTTTGCGTCAAGCTGCAGACAGTTTGACCAGAAATCCCAGTCTCTATCACAGCGGAAGGAGGACGAGAATGAACTGCATGGAGTACTTGCAACTGTTCTTAGGGTCCTTAAACAAACACATAGTCTATTTTTCGAGGTATGCTCAATATACTTTAGTAAATCTTTTCTGTTGTCTGGCTGTCCTTTTTTATTAATTGTTACTGTTTTTTTCAGGATGGAGTAGAAGACACATCCGGTAGAGATGTCAGGACAATATTAAAGCAAGTGCGGAAAGAAATCCTCAAAGGATGTAAAGTAGTATTCAGTCGGGTGTTCCCGACCAAGGCTCAGCCTGAGGATCATCCGCTGTGGAGGATGGCTGAGGGACTAGGAGCCACATGCGCAAAGAAAGAAGATGCAACCGTAACACACGTTGTTGCTATGGATGCTGGAACATCGAAGGCGATTTGGGCTAGAAAACATAATAAGTTTTTGGTGCATAGAGGGTGGATAGAAGCTGCTCATTTCCTATGGAAGAGGCATCCAGAAGAGAATTTTGAGTTGGAACAGCACAAAAAGCAAGCAACTGAAGAGAATTTTGATGNGAGGCATCCAGAAGAGAATTTTGAGTTGGAACAGCACAAGAAGCAAGCAACTGAAGAGAGTTGTGATGACAAGAAGCAAGCAACTGAAGAGAGTTGTGATGATGTAACAGCTGAAAAGTAGACCTCAGGAAGAAGAAATGGCTTAGCATAATTCGATTTGATTATTAAATGTTTTGTAAAAGACTAAAAGTAGTATTGTACATTTGCATCTGATCTTTTTTTATATTTGAACAAAAACATTAATTTTTTATGTATCAAGCCTTGTAGAACAATCAATACACTAATGTACGTTATCTACCGACTTCTTGATGGGCCGGGCCTTCTATATATAAAGAGTGGGCCATTTCTCTCTCTCCTAGTTTAATTTTTTCGTTTGTTTCTCTTCGTCTCTCCTTCCTCTCTTCGTCTTCGCTAGACAATGGCGCTTGATTCTTATGCTTCATCGAACCCTAATCAGGTTCACGAGGATGTTCTCCAGACAGCTAGAGATGCTTGTTACAAGGTTCGGTTCTCCTTGTCTCTGTTGGGATTTTGCAATTGATTGTAATTAGTGATTAGGGTAGCTAATAAATCGTTCGGGTGATCACTAATTTGCAGGCGAGAGATGCGTTTTACGCTTGTTTAGAAAAGGAATCTGGTAAAAAACCAACTGAAATGGCCACGGTGGGTCTTCTCTATCCTAAGGAATGCAGCGATTCTAGAACCCAGTTCGTCAAAAGCTGCCGCTCCTCTTGGGTAATCTTGTTTCTTTCTCTCTTGAGTTAATTTGCATTTCTTTATCTGCTATTTCCTTTTTGGGATTGAATTAAGGGAAGGAGTAATATATGTAGGTGAAGCATTTCGATAGGGAGTATTGTAGGAACAAGAGAGTTCAAAGGCTGTTAGATGATAAAGATGAGAGGAAAGGTCCAATGTCACTCCCTCAGCCCTACACTTTCAAGCCTTCTCCTTCCACTTAGTTTCTTGGTACTTGATCCTTAAACTTATCGTCTCTCCTTATTTGCTTCCACTTTCGTAGTGTTCTGTGTACTCACTGCTGTGGATTTTGTTTGTCTTTGTGAGGTGTGTGGGAATTTCTGTTGATGAGGATAGCAATGGAATGCGTTCACTGAGTAATCCCTTGTTACCAATTATTGCTCTTGATACTAATAGGACCCATTTTCTGTGCTTATAGTTTGGCTTGTTTTATAGCTTTTGTGTTTGAATTGTAAGCCATTAAGCCTACAACATTGGAATAAAGGGCTGCATTTCAACTTTCCAAAACCTGGATCTTTGCCTTTCTTTCTATTGCTTACAACGTTTGTTAATCAAACTTCATTTAGTATACAATATGCTGAGATTTTAATGTGTATAGAAACTTAGTTACTTGGTTAATGAAGCTTAGGAAGTTTGGAGTGTATGTATGCATTGATTTGCCGAGCCGGTTCATGAATGGTATGCAATAGCCAGGTCGGTTCATGAATGGTAATGCAATAGCCGGGTAGGTTCATGAATTTGGGACTAGGTATAATTTCTAGGAAGTGGGAAGTTTCAACTTGGATATACTAATAATTGTTCCATTAGCAGTTACATTCGATTGACCAAACATCAAACAATAATAACTAACGTTGACACAGAAGTGATCTGTGATTTGGGAAAGTAGTGGGACGCATGTCTTTCAGTGTCCGGTCCCACCTCCTCTGTTCTGTATTCTACACCCAGACACGTATACGTATACGAGAGTGTTTCTGTCTTGTCGTAGTTGATAATATTATTTATGCTTAACAGTGAAAATAGTAAAATAGATAAGGGGATATAAAGAGTTTGACTTAAAAAACTGAGAAGATGAAAAACATGAGACACTATGGTTCAGGCCTTGGAGGCTGATACATCTTCAATAGTAGAGGAAACTTCAGGTGCTGCTGCTACATTTGCATCCGCTGGTGCTGCGGGGGCATTGGAGTTGGGGGTGAAAAGAGCTCCGCGAGAGTGAGTGCTTGTGGATGATATTGCGGTGGCAAGAGAGATTGGCATTAAGCAAAGTCCCTTCCCTTGAAGGTACTGCATTGCTGATCCCATGTCTTCTTCCATCAGTTTCGCCACCCTCTGTTCTGTTGACCTGAGGCTATCATTGGATGATCCTGTGGCGTTTCCATTCCCGATTACGCCACTGCCTGGTCCAGTGAGGGCGTTGAGCCGTGCTCCTGCCTACATTACCAAAACAATGGTGGTTATGATGAATTGGTGATGCCAACTACCAAGGGTAAAAAGTCACAAAGGGAATAGGAAACTCACCTCGGCGGAGAGACCATTGAGACGTGGACCAACTGCCCCTGCACCTCCTAACCTGCTCATGCTTAATACCTTGACTTGCAACTGAAGGAATCTAACATACTCAATGATCTCGTCCAACATAGATGCCTTATCCGTCTGTATCTCATCATAAATCAATTTGGTTAATATCAATTCCAGACATAAGAGTTAGAAGTCAAGAAAAGTAGT
Source organism: Odontarrhena argentea (assembly GCA_900406245.1). Taxonomy (NCBI): domain Eukaryota; kingdom Viridiplantae; phylum Streptophyta; class Magnoliopsida; order Brassicales; family Brassicaceae; genus Odontarrhena; species Odontarrhena argentea. The sequence goes on along the minus strand of OVAF01000189.1, from coordinate 51,927 downwards.
AAATACCTTGTTGGTATTAGGAACAAGTTCTTGCAGAGACTTCATCCGCTCCGCAATGCGTTCCCTTCTCAACTGACCAAACCATATCAGCAAAACCTAAGTCAGAAACCACAAAGTAACAAAAAGAGATGGATTAAGTAAATAATGAAATACCCGCTCAGCGATGCTATGAGGATCAGTAGCTTGGCCTCTCCTGGCTCGCACTCTCGGCTTCTGGCGAACAACAGGTGCGCTCGTGGTCGAGACAGTCCCCTGTGCTTGCAACCCATCTTGGCNTTTGGACCCCCCGACCCCCACATTTACAAAAAAAAAAAAAAAAAAAAAAGATGTAATGTAAGATCATATCATAAAACATTCCTAGATTATTGAAGTTATGATGTAAGATGATTGTTTTTTTTGGTACCTGAGGCTGATGGAACTGGTCAGGGAAGGGAGGGTCTACGGCGAGAGCATGAAAGAGAGAGTTTGGTGGCTGAGGAGGAGGAGGAGGAAGAGATGAATCCCAACAAGGAGGAAGAGAAGAGAGCATTGACATGGAATCTAGAAAGAAGTCATTATTGTTTTGGTTTCCTTCTACATTCCCATTCTCCATCTCTTTTTCTTTTCTTCTTCTGTCTTGTTCCTCTGCTCCCCTCCCGCATTTTTATCCTCGTTTTGATTCTTTTCATTTCTATTTTTTTTAATTTTACTGGCCGTTTCAATTTTTCTCTTTTAATATTAACTCCCTTAAATATTTTTGTTATATCATTATGAGTTTAGTATCTCTTAATATTATTATCTCATAAAAGTCGTACGTGCCTACGTGGCCGGCCGGCCTCTTTGTATATTTGTTTTTGTTATATCCTAATCTTTACATAAGCCATTTCTTTAATTATGCGAATCAGTTTACAATCATTTTTTTATTTTTATTTTATTTTTTCCATGTATGAACTTTGTCTCTTCAAATGATCAAAATGGTTCCAGNTATTTGTTTTTGTTATATCCTAATCTTTACATAAGCCATTTCTTTAATTATGCGAATCTGTTTACAATCATTTTTTATTTTTATTTTATTTTTTCCATGTATGAACTTTGTCTCTTCAAATGATCAAAATGGTTCCAGTTTGGTTTAAATTTATGTATACTTAAGGAAATAAAAACATAAATAACATTTATTATAAAAAAACATAAATTAGTAACTCAAATCCTTCTTCCACTACAAGAGCAAAAATATAGGTCCAAGGCTACATGGAAAATATACGTCTTGTGATTTAAGCTTAAATAGGTCCAAGCCTACACTTATACACTTTGTCAGGCTTAAAGCCCAAATGGAACATGGCCCAATTTATTGATAAGTCGGTCTAATTATGTTTTCCTTTCCGCAACTTCTTCTCTCTTCGTTCCTCGAAAAATCTAATCACCGACCGAAATTAATCGGAAACCTAGAGCTCTTCGTATCGCTTTGCCACCATGCACAGCCGTCGCCAGATCTTCGTTAAATCTCCATACCATCATCACGCCGTCGCTCTGCAATTGGATCCTTCTCAATCTGTATTAACTCTCTCCGATCTCACTTCCTTGCTCGAGTCCTCGCAGCGTAATTCGTTATCGGATTTCTCCGTCTCTCTTNTCAGGCTTAAAGCCCAAATGGAACATGGCCCAATTTATTGATAAGTCGGTCTAATTATACCCATTATGTTTTCCTTTCCGCAACTTCTTCTCTCTTCGTTCCTCGAAAAATCTGATCACCGACCGAAATTAATCGGGAACCTAGAGCTCTTCGTATCGCTCCGCCACCATGCACAGCCGTCGCCAGATCTTCGTTAAATCTCCATACCATCATCACGCCGTCGCTCTGCAATTGGATCCTTCGCAATCTGTATTATCTCTCTCCGATCTCACTTCCTTACTCGAGTCCTCGCAGCGTAAATCGTTATCGGATTTCTCCGTCTCTCTCGATGGGAAGCCTTTGAATGGCTCTACGCGGATCCAAGTATCTAAGCTCCGTTCCGTCTCTACGCTTACTCTATTCCCTCGTCTCCTTGGAGGGGGAGGAGATGGTGGTGCGACGGGAGCTGAATCTCGTGATTGCTATCTCAATATGTACGCGGAGAAGAAACCTGATAAGGTTGATCCGAATGAGCAGAGGCTCTCTAAATGGTTAAACTGTGCTTTGTCCAATGAGCCTCTGGCTGAGCCTTGCGTGATTGATCTCCTTGGGAATTTGTTTAACAAAGAATCTTTGGTTCATGCTTTGTTGTCTAAGAAGTTGCCTAAACAGTTTTCGTATATCAAGGGTTTGAAAGATATGGTGAATATTAAGCTTACGCCTGTTGCTGGTTCTGATGGATCAACGCAGGATACTACTAGTGCTCAGTTTCAGTGTCCGGTCTCGGGGCTTGAATTCAATGGGAAGTATAAGTTTTTCGCTTTGAGGGGATGTGGACATGTGATGAGCGCAAAGGCGTTGAAGGAAGTGAAGTCTTCCTCGTGTTTGGTGTGTCACGCGGATGTTGCAGAGTCTGATAAGATTGTGATAAATGGTACTGAGGAGGAGGTTAGTTTGTTGAGGGAGAGGATGGAGGAGGAGAAAGCAAAGCTGAGAGAGAAGAAAGGTGTTTCAAAGAAGAGCAAGAATGGAGTTACTGTGGTGGCTGATACAGGAGCAAAGGTTGAAAAGGTCGCAAAGAGACAGATGGATGATGGCAACGCCAATGGCAATGGTGTTACAGTGAAGAAATTCAAGGCCGGGGATAAAGTGCCGGTTAATGCAACCAAGGAGGTTTATGCTTCTCTCTTTACTTCCTCCAAGAAGAAGTCTGATTTCAGAGAGACTTACTCTTGCAGGTCACTTCCTCTGGGCAGGAACTGACTTATTTGAACGTTGTTGTTACTTGATTTCTTCCTTTGTTTTGTAATCTGCTTTGATCATATTGACATATATTTCTGTAATTTCGCCACTGGGTAATATCATGTGTTTTGTTTCCTTTAATCATACTTGCATCCACTGTAACTAACACTACGGAAGCGTTGTACCATGGGCTTCGATTGTGTCAAAAGGGTACTATGTATGTAGTTTACATCAAAGCACGGACAAATGACTTCCAAACTCAGTTCAGAATGTTTATGAGTTATCCAAAAACAGACAGCTGATTTGCACAAGCAGTTCACATAAAGTCAATTGTTCCCATATCCGTGCAAACTCATGGCAAAAAGTGCGCTCATTGACTTAGCCGTGCCTCTCTTTTAAGCACCTGTTATGGAAAAGTGTAAAATAAGTTTTTTTGGCCAACGCTTCATAAGAAAAATACAGTGAAATAGAGGAACTAACCTCATCAGCAAATTTGATCAAAATGGTAGTCCGAGGACGTTGTTGTCCTTCAATGGGTACAAAATGAGCTGTTACCACAGCAGGAAACCCTGCGTTATCGAGAACTCCCTGCATAGAAGAAGTGGTGGCGGTATCATTCATCTTCCTATACCATTTATATATATAACCTATTCATAAAAAAGCCAAGAGAGCACTTACCTTAACTATGCCTGCAACAAACGCTCCGCAGTTGAATGTTCCCATGTCTTTCGGAATCGAAATGAACCTACACTTTCACATTTGTTATCAGTTCTCTTCACCTAAAACAATTACTTTTATCTCCTGTTTCTATGGAAAGAGCTGGGTCAATCTAAACCTGTTGACTAGAAGTTCCTTTTCACTGATCATGTACTCATCTTCGTGTTCTGTTCCTTTTTCAAGTGAATCAGCAACCTATGGCATATGCGTTAAGGGCGAGTTGGGATCCATAACAGGCACAGTCCATAGAACGTGACAACGACCTAATTCAATTTGAAATAACCCCTCACCTTTCCAAACAACACCTTCCACACAGTGCTGTGGACAAAAGATAGAATTCCTAGTAACCGTGTCTCTCTTCTGTTGCCCTGAAACAAGTAAACAGCAAAATCATACCATAATTAAAGACACTCCTGAATGAACTCTGCATTGCTCTTTCCATAAACAAACTCGGAATATAAGATTATTCGCTAAAACACAACAAACCTTTTCCCTGTTGCAAAGAAGCTCCAGAACACGCGCCCCAACTGCATAGCCAGCATCCTCTAGCCTGAGAGCCATCATTATCAGCAAGTAAACACATCCAGGGATTGGAATGTTAATGATTAAGAATAAGGAAATCATATTATTGGAAGTAAATGAGCTCACCTTCTTTCAAGTTCAGCAATATTGTCAACTTGGGTTTGATTGTACTGAACAAGCTCCGAGAATAAGAAAGCAAATGCCGTCAAGCTCACCTGCACACACACGTACAATTCAAAAAGACTAATCCTTTTCAGCAAATGCTCTGAATCGAATGATCACCGCCAAAAAATAAAAAAAGAGATTCAAATCGTATCCCTCCCAGAACTATCAGATCCTGATCCAAATCGAAAGAACCTTCATACTTTCCATACTCATTTCAGTATCAAATTGACCAGATATCTAAGAAAATGTCCAAAATTCGAAGAGAAAAAGTGGATCTAGGTAGCGAGACATACCTCTTGTTTGCCTTTACTCAGAGGCTTGTCAAGGACATTGGAGTACTGCTTCATTTTCCCGACTCCGATCATCTTCTCCGGTAATCAAGTGGGGAAGAGCTTCCCAGAACCCTAAACACAGATTCTTCTCTACTTTTCTCGGGAAAATTAATCTTTTCCGGGAAAAAGAATCTGGAGATGTTTCACGCCTGGTTTGTCTACGAAAGAGTTTTTAATTAATTTTCAATGTTGTTAAATCTTAATTTTGTACTTGACAAAAAAAGAGTAAATATCGTAAGATGGTAAAAAGGTAATTTGGACAGGAAAGTAAATACCGTATAAATTAAGGCTAGTAATGATAAAAAGGGTCCGAGCGTTGAGAAGAAGCCCTTAGCTTCACCGTCTCTCTTCTCTATTCTCGTGTTTGCTTCATTCGAAATCGGCCGTTTCTTCTTCCTCTAATCTCTCTCACTTCAATGGAAGAAGACGATGAGTTCGGAGATCTTTACTCCGACGTCTTCCAACCTCCACCTACGTCTCACCCTCCTCACCGTTCAATCGACCTTAACCTCCGATCTCAAGATCAGGATGCGGCGGAAGCTGAATTAGCTTCCGTATCTAGGGTTTCCGATAACGAAGCATCTCGTCAAGCAATTGGCGATGGTGGCGGCGACGATAAGGACATGAGCTTTGATATTGAAGAACCCGATGCGGATTCCTCACCTACGATTCCTGGTCTTTTCGTTGCGGGTACTGAAGCTGGAGGGATTCCTGGTTTGGCTACAGATCGAGGTGTTCCACAAGTAACGGCAGGAATTGAGCAGGGTGGTGGAGGAGGAGGCTATGGAGGACAAGGAGAAGGAGATGATTGGGACAGCGACAGTGAAGACGATCTGCAGATAGTGTTGAATGATAGTAGCCGTAACGTTATGATCGGAGGAGCTGGAAGATCAAGGATGGGAGATAACGAAGATGATGACGACGACGATGATGAAGACCCACTTGTTATAGTCGCTGATGCTGACCCGAATCAACCTATGGAGGAGCAGCTTTGGGGAGAAGATGGTATGCAAGGTGGTGAAGGAGATGGTAAAGACGGAGGAGAAGCGGGCAAGGGGAGTGGACCAGCTGCTCCGCCTAAAGCTGGGTATAGCAGTCATGGGTATCATCCGTTTCATTCTCAGTTTAAGGTCAGTGTCAATGCAACACTGTCGTCACTAGTTAGATTACTTACTGGCCGAGGTTCTTGTCGTGGCCTCGCTTTAGTCATATGTCCTTTGTACTTGTATCTAAACCTGAATACAAATGCAGAGTATATTCATCAAAGAAATTGGAAATTTCCTTCTAGATTTTGACTAACCATCTCCTTAATTAGCTGCTTGTGATTGTATCCAAAAAAATTAAGAATGAGAAAGGGAGACAAAAACGCAATCAGCTTTTTCTCTTGTAATCGCAATTCTTTGCGCACACACTGTCCTGGAGGAGTTGTAAAATCTAACCTTTACAATAAAAGAAGAGGGTTGCAAGAAGAATAACTATTCCTTGGGACCCTAAAAACTTTATGAAGCCACAATCCCATTGAATATATCATATATTTTTATTTGATTAGCCGCACCAAAGCTAGATGTATTTACACTGAGACAATATATAAGAGGTATTGATCTACTTGACATATACATATCTTTCTCTTGCAGTATGTAAGACCGGGGGCAGCCCCCATTCCTGGAGCAGCTCCGTCTGCTGGTGGGGCCTCCTCAGGTCAAGTTCGTCCGCCCGCCAACCTTGGTCCTATGGCTGGTCGTGGCAGAGGAGATTGGCGTCCTATGGGAATGAGGAATGCTTCTGCTGCACAGAAAGGCTTCCACCAGCCTTGGGGTAGTAATACAGCAGGGCGGGGACTGGACTTTACTCTTCCCTCTCACAAGTAACTATTTATCTGTTCGGAACTGTGGAGATTGTAGAACTTCAAGCTCATGTTATTACATATGCATATCATTTTATTTTATCATTTACTTGTATGTCGTCTGACATTTGATTTTAAGCATTTTAATTAGTACAGACCTGTGGTTCTTATATTTGATGTCTACTCATGTATTTTTGTAGGACTATATTTGAGGTCGACATTGAGACTTTTGAGGAAAAACCCTGGAGATATACAGGAGTTGATGTCACAGACTACTTCAACTTTGGACTGAATGAGGAGAGCTGGAAAGACTATTGCAAACAACTGGTAATTAACTGTAATTTATATCCTTTCCTCAGCGAGGGAAGAGTTCTAAGAGAACCACCTTTCGATATCATACAGGATCAACGCCGTATAGAGACTACAATGCAAAGCAGAATACGTGTTTATGAAAGCGGTAGAACAGACCAGGTAAAGTGGATATTGCTTTATATTGTGCCACATTGACACTTAAGGGCTGATTATTCTTCGCACGCAGACAATATTTTGTCAATAACATAAGATACAAGTAAGTGATAATGCTTTCCTAATCATTCTCTTTTGTAATGATAGGGTTATGATCCAGATTTGCCCCCAGAGTTAGCGGCAGCATCAGGTGCGCAGGGTGTTCCTGTTGATTCTTCAAATTTAGTGAAGCCAGACACTGCCCAAGGTGATTTAGCTAAAGTACCAGCTCATGGTCGACCTTCACTAGTATGTTTCCTCATTCCTTTGCTCTCATTTTAAAGTAGGATTGTCAATATGTAGCTCAATATATTGTACATTACTGGACCATTGTGGCCGTACATTTTCTTTGTTAGTTCTTAAAGCTTAAGAGTATTGGTTGGATTTGTTTTCTCTCAGCCCCCTGGAAGACCTATACCTGTAGAGACTGGTTCTGGTGAACGTATGCCATCCAGTGAAACACGTGTTTCGCGAATGCGTGATCTAGATGCTATCATTGAGGTTGAATATGTCTCAAATATCTCTTCATTTTGGTCTTACTGGCAAGGCATCTTTATTAAACTGACTATTACTGACGTTGATTTTTTGTTGCCAGATTGTATGTGAGGAATCGCACGAGGATGAGCCGTCAGGTGAAAATGGTGCAGAGCAAGCTGATAGTAGCCTTCCTGGAGAAAATGTCCCAGTTGAGACTGGTTACAATAACAGTAGGAGACCAGACACGGAATCGGTTGAACGAAGTCCTGCCCCGGATGAGTCACGCAAAAGGCTTCGCAACAAAAAGCAAGATGATGAGGTCTCTAGAAGTACTGACAGTGGCCAGAGTTTTCGTTCATCATCTCCCCTCGGAGACAGAGGCACAAGGTCATCAAGTGTTGATCGTGAAGGTGTGGGAGGCGAAGCTGGCAAAGATGCTGAGATTGAGAAGGAGCATATATCTTCTGTCCCTCACTCGGCAGTTCAAGAAGATGATGGAGGTGAATCGAAGACGGAGAGAAGTAGTGAAAGCAGCAAAGCAAGATCTGGAAGTCACAGAGATTATCAGCAATTGAAGGATGGCGCAGAAGAGGAAGTCATTCAAGATAAACATTATGCTCGACCAGCTAGCAGTAGGAAACAGCACGATAACAATGCACCACACCAGAGCAGAACAAATCCGGACAGGGGGAAGGAAATGGAAAGAACTCGAGCGGCTAGCAAAGGTGGTAGGGAGAACCCCAATCCTCATATGGAGTTTGATTCTAGCTATATTCATTCAGTTGCTAGGGGGGAGGATTTTGATAAAAGAAAAGAGCGAGATGTTGATGCGGGGGTCTGGCGAAGGAAAGAGGATGACCCATACAGTAGAAGAGGTGGGGATGATGGGTACAGAAAAAGGGATCGTGAAGATGATCCTGGCTCTAGGCAGAGGGGTAAAATGCGAGAGAGTGAAATACGCAGCAGAGATGACCATGTTCCTTCAAGAAAGCATTTGGATGATGGTGGTATGAGAAATAGTTATGAAGTGGATGATCACATTAACAAGAGGAGGAAAGATGAAGAATATTTGAGAAAGAGCCGCTCTGAAAAAAATGAAATCTCATATGGTCAAAGAGAATCAATCGGCCGCCTGAAACGAGAACGGGATGATAGGTTGGAGCATCAAAAGAGAGATGTCCAACATAAAATCAGAGATGATTTTGATGACCATGGTTCTCTTAGACACAGAGATGATTTCTATATGCAGAGAGATGGAAACGAGAGGTTGAGAGAGCGTGAGGATTTGGATAAAGTGAAACTACCTCAGGAGGATGGTTTATCAGCACGAGGAAGAGAGAGGCAGGTGGCTGTAAGAGGCCACAGAGGTTCAGAAGACCGATCATCGAGGATGAAGGATGAGTACAAAACTTCTGAAAAGGAGCATCTCACCAAAGATACAACAAGGCATACTAAACAGACAAAGAGACGGGAATACCCTGGTGAAGAAAGTTCTTCCCATTATAGAGGACATGGAGACCTCTCTGCACGGACAGACGACACCATGAACATTGAGAAAAGACCTAGGCAAGAAAGGACAGGTGGTAAGAGTGATAAGGTTATTGATACTTTAGATGGCCAGAGATTGCAAGACAGAAAACATAAAGATTCTAGAAGAAAAACTAAAGAACAGCGAGAGGGCACAGAATCATCGAGGAGCAAGCAAGGAGAGCAAAATGGCAGTTCCGAAGTGACAGTATGCTCCATTAGCCTATGAATTAATTTTATTTTATGTCAACCAAGTTCTGCAAACTTAACTTAGCATGGTTATCATGAATGCAAATATACCTTACAGAGGTTCTTTGTTTTGTTGTCAAACTTACCTAAATATCTCGTGGTTTGGTCATGTGTGATCTGCTTTACGTTCAGTGCTAATGTTTTTTTATCATGTCTTTCAGGGCTCAAAAGGAACCAACGAAGCAAGAAATTACAGGAGTGAGATCCCACAGCAGCCTAACGCCACCAAAAAACACAGAGAAAATGCTTCCTCTGGTGATGAGCTGCAAGATTCAAAAAGAGGACGTACAAAATTGGAGCGCTGGGCAAGCCACAAAGAGAGAGATGATGCTGCCCCTACCAAGTCAACATCCATTTCCTCGAAACTTCAAGAGAAGGAAAAAAGCATTAATGGCCGCCTTAGCGATCCTGTCCATGGTTCTACTGGGAGGAACCGTGATGTAACGGAGGAGAAGAGTGGCCATGACCTTGCAGAGACCAGAGATGGAAGTGAGAAGGGACCAGGAGACCGGCACTTGGACACTGTTGAGAAACTCAAGAAACGTAGTGAAAGGTTCAAGCTTCCAATGCCCACAGAGAAAGAAACCACGGGAGTAAAAAAACTAGAGTCTGAAACGCTGCCCTCTGCAAAAGTTGAAGGCCCTGTGGATTCAGAGGTGAAAGCTGAGCGGCCAGCAAGAAAAAGACGGTGGACAAGTAGCTGAGAGTCATAAACTGGAGTTTTAATAAAAAGCAAGGATCTGGCTCTCTTTGGCTGAACTGAGGGTTAGTTTGATTGTCCATATGCAATGCTAAAAAGGATGACATGAGATTCTGCCATCCCATGGAGCACTTGTAGCGGTAATGTGATGGAAGATCAACGTCAATGGAGCTTTAGTAGGAAATTAGGGAGAGAGTGTGAGAGGAGCTATGTTGTGTAAGAATAGGGAGGGAATCGCATAAGGATGACTCTGAGAGAAAACTCTTGTAGTAGTTGATGTAACTTTTACCAAACATTATTGGTCTTTTAGTTTTGCTCTCATACGAGGATATTTAAACAAAAAACTTAAACGACATTGTATTATACTGTAGTAGTAATTTTGTTACTGTTTTTATAAATCGACCTTTGATGACTTCTTTATTTTTTCTCTTTTCTTGAGAAAATGGCCTTTGATGAATTTCTCGTTGGTGTTTGCCTTTTTGCAGGTTTACTACATCGAGAGAGCTACAACTATGGGAAATAGACAGTGTGTGTTGAAGAAGGTTCGTATATAGAATTTATATGCGATTATCAAGATTCAAAATCTCTAACGAAATCAAACATTCCTATGACAACAAAGAAAGTTTCTTTAAGGGCTTTGATCTATAACCAACAAATTTCTGTTTTACTGCATACATTTGGTTAACGTTAAAACATAGATAGCTCAAATTGTCAGTTTGGAATAAGCTGAAGGTTACATCCCATGAAGTTATATGGTGTGATCAATCTTTATTAAGCAGAACCTAGGAGTACCACGGCCAGCATTGCAAGCAAGGAAAGGCTGAGATTAGCAACAGTGGCAACAGTGCCTGATTGAGGAGGGGCATTTGGCTGAGCTTCTTCAGTTGCATTGGTGGAGGTCATCTTTGCAACAGGAGGCAGAGGCGGATCAATAACGTCTGCGGCATCTAGTGGCGGGTTTGGGGCACTAGCCGGTGGCTGTGCTTCCTTGGCTGCCACGGAGAGAAGAGCACCGGCCTCTGCAGGTAAGATGGCATAGGGCTGGTCTTTGTTCAAATCTGAGCATGGACTCCCTGCGTTTGCATATATGATCAGCCTTATTTTGGTTATGTGTATATTGTTCGTTCATGTTCTTGTAAAGGTTGAAACTTACTTAAGTATCTGGTTGCGGTGGCAGGGAACTCAGTGATAACTCCATCAACGCCACTCCCTGCGATGAATGTGGCGAGCTCTATCGTAGGATCAGAGAAGTAGTCAAATGCTATGGCAATGTACTCGTTCCTTAGCACAGAGACGTAAACAGAGATGTTCCCCTTGTGCATTTCCTCCACCACGTTAGTCTTTCCAGTGGCAAAGCTTTGGGAGATGGAGACTAGGGAAGATCTCTTTAGATTGACAGCATCTGCGTGCTTCTTGATTTCTTCGATGGATGGCTTGGGGGCATCTCCAATCTCTTTATCAATGCTCAGAACTCTGGTGTACGGAGAGACAGCCTCAAAACTGGACAGAACCGAACTGTCATCTGACTGAATCAACACCTTTTGGGTCGATTGCTTGTCGAGTGTAGAGTTGGTAAGAGCGGACTTGACGACATCTACGATTCCTAGGCCTTTCTTTGAGGCTAAGTAAGCAGCGTTCTGTCATAAAGCAAGGTGTTAGTGGAGTTGCCTTGAATAAATTTAAAAGCGTTTGGGAGTTCAAAAGGCTTACCTCGATGTTAATCAGAACTCCAGTGACTGCCTTTGCTTTGCTGAACTCGAGGAAGTCAACGAGAGTTGTAAACTTCCCGGCATTCTTGTTTGCTGGGTTTCTCTGGAGTCCCGTGTTAGCCAAGAAGGGGCTCTGAATTTGAGCTATTGAGAAAGACATTCCAAACTAAGTTAGATAGCTGAGAATGAGATGGCAGCATAATATTTTAGAGAAGAATTATTTTCTTACGCTTCAGAGACTGGATCTCCGCCCATGTAAGATCGAAAGAGAAAATGCCGCTGGTAGGCTGGATCTCAGGAACGCTGGTAGCTCGGGACATGAAAGTAGTCATGGCAGTGGTGGTTGCTGTGAGGTCTGCAGAATCATGGCAGAAAGCTATTCCGTCTTTAGACATCTGGACAGAACAGTCAATTATGTCTGCTCCATCGTCGACCGCTTTCTGATAAGCCAGATCGGTGCAGCCTGGATAATCTCCGCTTGCTCCATTGTGAGTTATAACTAGCGCATGTCCTGGTCTGGGGAGATTGTCCTTTTGGTGAGAAAGGCAAGCTGCGAGAACACAGACAAGTAGAAAGATTAGTTCCAATTAATTAAGTTTTTGAGGATGCATACATATGAGGAGGGTGGATAACAAGTCATCTTACTGATGGCTTGTGATGCCGTTGGCGGGAAATCAGTGATGACGCCATCAACAGAGAACAGGCCGTTGTCAACAAACTGAAGATACTCAGCAGTGGGATCATAGCTGTAGTTGAAGCTGGATTGCATGTCATTTACAAAGCCAGAAGCATAGACCTCTAGACCGGCTTTGTGGGCATCATCCACAATGGTGGTAGCAGGCATAAGGTACTTAGCCGTGGTAAGGGGCCAAATGTAGTCCTTGGGAACAACAATGCCTGAAGCAAAGGCCTTGATGGCTGCGAGGTTCTGTTGAAGCTCACTGTACTTCTTCTTGGTTGTGGGCTCAAGTGCCTCAGGGTCTTTGAACTCAAATATGAGCTTTGTCTTGGCCCTGCCTGCGTCCATCCCGATGCTTTTCAAGAACCCGATCTCCGGAGATGAGATGACATTGATGCCGCGGAATCGCATGCTTCTCAGGTACTCGGCTGCGCTTAGCTTGTGTTCCATGTAGAAGGAGTCGTACTGCACATATTTCTCGATTAGTCAACAAGAACGCTCCAACTGGTTATTAAAATTCTCAAATAGAAGAAGAAGAGAAACCTGCACGCTCAACCAGAACTTGGGAGGCTTGGTTCCCATTACGTCCTCCACAGCAGAAACCGGCAGTTGGCCATCGAAGATACTAGGTCGAGAGAAGATATTCTGGACCACTGCACAGTAAAACAAAACATGAAAAATTGTGGTGATGTAGAGCATTGAAGGGAGGAAAAGAGAAGACGACGTACATGAGACATTGGAGAAGATGGTGTCAGCAGAGTAGTCAAGGACAAACCAACCCTTGATGTCCTGACCATTGACCTTGTACGTCTTCTGGGCTTTGGGGAAGAGCATGGAGATGGTGGTTGCATTGTCAAGCGTAATATCAGGCAAGCAAAGGCCAACACCGTCATTTGTCATCTGAAGATTGCACAACATTGTGAGACCAGGCGAGCTGGTGCTAATAGCCATGTCATTCGCAGGGGCGCTCGATTCTGGGAAAAGACCCGAGAAGCCACCTCTTGCCACAACCGCAGGCTCTTGTCCTGAAAGACAAATGAAGAAAATACAGGGCACATCACCAATATGTTATGTAGTATGGGCATGTAAATTACGCATCACCAACTAACAGAAAATGTTATGGTAAAAGAAAATACCGTTAAGTGTGAGCCATTTCTTGGCAGGAGCAGCCGCGGCAGCAACAGGAGCTCTAGGAGCCGCGACACAAGAATGTACAAGAAAAGATAAAAGAATGTAAAACTTCAGCATCTCTATATGTTTAATCCTGCATTTGTGTATCCCAATTCAAAAGCTAAGTTAGATATCATTACATACAATACATAATAATACTACATTACATGATCAAGAAATCTTACAGCAGAACATGAATCCCCTCCTCCTTCGTTGATGTTTTTTGAGAAGGGGAAAGAAGCCAAGGGGGAGATTGGTCAAACGAGGTTAATTAATGGTAAAACAAAAGTAACTTCTTCATCCCATTTATGGTGATTTACTTACCCCCTATTTTTATCAATCTTTCCCCTCCATTCCCTTTTTAACCGCGTTTCTTAACTTTCTTTACCTATCTTTTTTGCATAAATTTAAACATTACCATTCAACTTTGAAATTTTTTCTAAATGTTTTGGACTCCGGAATCTTCCTTGGACTACATTTTTCATATATAGGGAATGTTCAAGCTAGATATAGCAATTGGATGTGAAATAAACCGAAATAATCAAATGGTTGCATCCAAATCTAAACCAACCGAAGAAAAACTATAAAAGATATCCCAAAACTAAAACTTTGAACAAAAGATAATGATAATTTGAACCGAAACTAATTGGATAAACCCAAAAAACAATATAATTGTTACCAAAATAATAGAAAACAATAGATTTTTGTACGTTTTCAATTAAAAAATGGTGAATTCTTTAAAGATTGGTCAACTTTCTCCTCCATTCATCTCGACAAATTTCTACACTTCATAAGACATGTTTTTTTTATCTCTTGTACCGTGTAATCTTAAATGTTAAGGTACTAGATACTAACCATGTGATGCTCGATTCTAATATGATATTTTAAACCGTTTAAATAAAATATGTTGTTATCTAGAATCAAATATCTGTGAAATATATATATTTTTTCAGAGATAAAGGTATTAAAAATCTGGATCTATGAATTGAAACCAATTAATTTAAAAAAAAAAAATAATATGTATGTATTTGGAAATGGTTAATAATATAAACTTTTTACCAAGATAATGGAAGAAATAATAGATGAGGTCGAATAAAAAGAGGGTAAAATAATTGAATCAGAATGTTATAAAAGATGCGTTTGGTCTCGACCCCTCCAAACTTATTTTTGCCTTTTGACCACCTGAATAAGAATTGAGAGTATTTTTCATCAAAGGTCTCAAACGCAACGCCTCTCCTCTTTCTCCTCGCTTCTTTCTCACGGAACCTTGATCCGCCGGAGCTATGAAGATCACCGCCTTGCTTGTTCTCAAGTGCGCTCCCGAAAATTCCGATCCCGTCATCCTCGCCAACGCTTCCGACGTCTCTCACTTTGGCTATTTCCAGCGATCTAGCGTTAAGGAGTTCGTCGTCTTTGTCGGTCGTACTGTCGCTAGCCGTACCCCTCCTTCCCAGCGTCAATCCGTCCAGCACGAAGGTTCTTCTTCTTCTTCCACCGCTTTTAGATCGATTGATTCTTTCGGGATCTGTGCCTCCTTGCCTTTTATGCGATTGCTGTAGATTCGGATTGGATTTTCGATTTCCCAACTTTTTTGATTAGAATTTGCAATTTTTGTTTCTCACCTCTTCCGAATCTAGATCTCTATGAATTATTATGCCTTAATTGTGATTTCACGCGATTTTAGTTTTGTTCTCTCCTCGATTTTGGGGTAACTAGGGTTCTTGTGTTTGTTATTGATGTAGAGTACAAGGTTCACGCTTACAATAGAAATGGCCTTTGCGCGGTTGGTTTCATGGACGATCATTATCCTGTTCGAAGTGCCTTTTCTCTTCTCAATCAGGTATCCTTTTGTTTATGCTGTAATCGACATCTAGTTTCTCGTCAGGAGGAAAGCTTGACATTTGATTTTTCTCAGGTTCTAGATGAGTACCAGAAGAATTTTGGTGAGGCATGGAGGTCTGCAAAAGAAGACTCCGCTCAGGCTTGGCCATACTTAGAGGATGCTTTAAAGAAATTTCAGGTTCTTCACTTGTGCAACTCTATTCCTTTTTTCAGCTTGTGAAAGTTGTTAGAATCTGTAGGTATAAGCTCAATTGGGTGGACATAAGATGATAAGAATTTCAATCGATTGATTTCATCATGAACTAGTTGTATGACCAAGTTGATTTGATTGTGGATTTTGAGTAAATTGATCTTGAAAGGCTTTTTGTTATTGCCCTGTATCTGTAATCTTCAGGACCCAGCAGAGGCTGATAAGCTGTTGAAAATCCAGAGGGAGTTGGACGAGACTAAGATTATCCTTGTAAGTGCAATCTCCTGTTCTTCCTCGTAGACCCTTGCGGATATACTTGTATGCTTCCTTATATAAGTTCCAGTAAACATGCTGACGGATTGACCAAGTTTCTTAAATTGTATGCTGTTCTGTAACCTCAAAACAAGAAGGAAGTCTTGCATTGCAGATATGATGTTTGATTCTGTCTCTTTAAACTGAGTATTTGTTCTGTGTCACAGCACAAAACCATCGATAGCGTTCTAGCCCGTGGAGAGAAGCTAGACAGCCTAGTGGAGAAGAGTTCAGATTTGAGCATGGCATCGCAGGTAACATTCTACACTGGCATACCAGTTCTCCCCAATTTTTTTTTTGAGCATAGTTGGTTAACTCGGTAGAAAGGACAGGATATGAGACTGTAGATAAATAGGGGAGCTCTTGGATGTTGGGAACTATTGCATGCTATTGTTAGGGTAGATAATTAGAGGAACAACGTGGATTCTGACATAAGATTTTGGTGGTGGTGTTTGGATGAAACAGATGTTTTACAAGCAAGCGAAGAAAACGAATTCATGCTGTACTATCCTGTGAGCTGCAACGCAGGATGTCCTTGGTATATATGGTCAAACCAAACTTTGGCTGGGTGGAGAGACTGTTTTTCTATTATAATATATTATCGCTTATGGTTCCTGTGTCGGTAGTTTGCATGCATTTTGAGATTCCATAAGATTCAGACTCGTGTGGTGTGTTGTTATCCAAATACATAATGTCACTGCCTGATTCCGATTTGTCATTGCCACGTAATATGCTTGTCTTGGTGTGTTTTTTCAAACGGTAATCGCTTACGAACATAGATAGATGTTGAAAATAAGTACAAGCAGAGGGATGGTGATTAAACTAGAGTAAAAACAAAGGTACACAGTATATTACACAGACTAAAAAGGAGGTGAAAGAAGGTTCATATTTTTGTGTGTATTCATTTGCCAAACATAGATTTGATCCACCAAATGCCCTTAGAGTCGTCAGGGGCAGTGTTGGACTCAGGTGGGGTGTCACTCTGAGGAGTCTTGTGAAGCTTAGTGATGTCGTAGCCTTGGTCCACAGCCTTCTGCACCAGTAAGTTGTATGTCTCTTCCTCCATATGAGCCGTCCTGCTCAGTATCTACACGACCCATAGTCAGATTTCAATTCATTTCGAGAACTTCCATGATAGAACAATTAAAGCAAAAAAAGACTAACCCAGAGATATTTCCTGGAGGGTTGGCCAATCAAGGCGTGCTGATAGTCAGGATCGATGTAAAGCACCCAGTAGTCACCGGTAACGGGAAAGATGGGGAGGAAAGGAGGCACGTAAAACTTGACCTTGAGCTTAGCCTCGTCGCTCTTGGGATCAGCCTTGTAAGCACTTCCTTCGATGTAACCCCTCTTTCCTCCGGTCCATGTCTCGTTCAGGACGTGCACCGTGCCGTCGGGGTTCAAGGTGTAGGTGGCACGAGTGTCTGTACCGCTCTTGGGTTGAAACAGCGAAGGGAAGGAAGCAATCTCGTACCAACGGCCCATGTATCTCTCCAGGTCTAGTCCTTTCACCACTTCCATCGTTTTCTTGGCTGCCATATTTCGTTCTTCCTCGGTTCAGATATTTTGGTTAGAGGTAGAAGGATAAGAAAGGGAGAATCTATGTTATTATAGAAAATTTCCCGTGAGAGCCAAGGAGATTTCCATGGGAGGAGAGCGTGACACGTGGAAAGCGCGTGGGTAGAGGATTCTAGTAGCTCCCATTTAGATTATTATTGTGAGTAAGTAAAGAAGGAGGACACGCTAAAATAAAAGGACAAGGACACAAATGTCTCTTCTCTTGTGTGTTTTGTTCAGAAACTTGAAACGGATGATTACAATACAATGGGCCCTGCATTCACACTTTGATTTGACTTCCTTTTCCCTACTTTGGCCCCCACCACAAATGTATCATATCTCTTATTTCCAAAATAAACATATAAATATCTCTCCATTTGTTACGCATTTATGACATAATAACTGTAATTTTCTTTTAATCAGTTTTTACGTTTTAATATAATTATTTCAATATCTCTTACTTTAGTAAAAATCTTTGTATGAAGTTGACCAAGAAAAAAAATCATATGCTATATCTAGTTTATTGAGGATTGGCCATTTCCGGTACATTTCATACGGATACATTTCATTGTGTCTAGTACCACAAGACCGAAATTGCGATGGAAAGAGTATTTCAAATCTAGATGAATGATTTTAGGTTTTCATAAATCTATTTTTTTCTTTTTCAAGTCGTCAGGTTTTGATAAATCTTAAATAAGATTTATTATGTTCTATCTTAGAATGGTAATGCTTATAGTTCTGTTACGAGGTCAGTTATATTCTATGGTTTTGTATATTATCTTCGGACGATTGTTTATATCTTTAGATGGCTCTTAGTTTAACGAATACGTTAATGATGAAGAAAAAGAACACACAAGGGGTATCATTCCTTCCCTCACAAAAGTGCATAACTTACAACTTTTAGGAACAAAGTATTCACTAATAACTTTCGACTCCAAATTCTTAAACAAAGTATGAAACAATTGGGGCAGTGTATGTCAGCTGATCTATTGACAATCGAGAGGAAACAATCTGGGAAGAAGAAAAAACAATGACGATGGTATCCAATTGGAGAAAAGATGCAACCCTTAGATGACTATGGTGGAGGAAACGAATCAAACCCAAACCTTGCAGCCATTGGCACCATTCCGTGACTCTCATCCTGCAACAAACCCATCACTTTGATTTTTCTACTCTTACACAAGCTTTAATGCAATAAGGACAAGGCATGTATTTTACCTGTTGCATCATTTCATTCATTATGTCATCGAATACATCGTGCTGGTTGTCTACTAGAGCGTTCTCTGCCTTTCCTGACTTCATCTCTGGATCCAGCATTGTGGATTTTCCGACATACTCCTGCTGACTGTTGAGTGCTGCACTGTTCTCTAATGGGATCATTAGTGGCTCATCCAAGCCTTTGCTTCTGGTCACAATGCTGTCCCTGAAAACCATGTTATCTGCTGGTAGTGGATACTCCACATTACCGAATGGATTATTCAACATGGTGCAGCTCTGTTCCTCCCATTTTTGTCCGTCTAAACTAGTCATGTTCGGAATGAAGTCACCTAACAGTTGAGACTCACATTGCATCTCTCCACCAGGATTCTCTGCAGAAATCAAAGACGTACAATCTTCCAGACCATTCCCTGCGTATGCCACTTGATCATGACTGAAACCATGATTTAACGGTAAAGAGTTTGATGTTTTCAAATTCCCTTGCCAGCTATGACTAGGAAATCTAGGTAAGCCATGACCGTTGATGTTTGAAGAACTAGAGTGAGATGTAGATCCCTCGAGGCAAGACTGATTTCCATCCAAGGGTTGTCTAAAGTTGGCTTGCAACAGAGTGTTGCTTGAAGCACTTGGCAGAGAAGTGCTAGAGCTACCAAACGACATCCGAGAATCGAGGAAGCTACCACCAATTCCCTGGTCTCCTATGCTTTTATGATCTCCCATGTATACAGAACACTTGCTTCTTGGAAACTGGAGGGGCTCTAGTAGAGATGAAGGCCTTTGAAACATGTTCACGTTCTGGACACCGGGTAAGTGAGTACGGTGATATGTTCCAAATGGATTTGCTGAGTTGCTTGTGTTCTGGTGAAGATGCCCCTGAGGGATGAAGCTAGAGGAGTTCATTCCTTGAAGACTTACAGATGAGTACATAGAGGGATGGAGTTTGCTGAGATGGGAACGGGATAAGAGTCCTGAGGTTGACCATTGTCTTGTGGTGGTATAATCCCTGAGTCCATCAAGTTGAGCCATCTGATAATAAGATGAATCTTTTGATCCAAATGCATCTGAGCCCATGTTCTGCTGCTGACCTTCATCTATCTTTTTCAAATATAGTCTGTATTTCTGCAACCAAAACAAGAGAAAAAAACAAGCCAAACTGTTTCACTATCCAAGATCATATTAGCCAAGGTACGGTCAAATGCAAGAGGGAATGGGAAATTAGTACCTGCAAATGACTGGCAACGTTTTCCCTCGTGAGACCTTCTATATTCATGAAATCAAGTATTTTTTTGGGAACAGCCTCTGTAATGGAGTCCCCAAGAAAACACATATTAGTAGAAACGAAAAGAGGACAGAACACATGAAATCATCATACTATATCATTAGCAGAAGTAACCGGAAATCAAACACACGAAAAGGTCTAGGGGAAACTCACTGTCAAGGCCCAGTTGCTGAACGGCAGTGACAAACTTCTGGTGGAGCTCTTGTGACCAAACAACACGAGGCTTTTTACGGCTACCTGAATCCTCACCATCTTGTTCACTTCCGTCACCATCTTCCTCATCTCTGTCACTGTCATCTTCATCACCACTGTCATTAACCTTTTCTTTACGTTTCTTGCTTACACTTGGGGCGAGATGGGATTCAGAATGGGGGAGCAGTTGGCGAGAAGGGCCAACTTTTTTTGTGTATGACTTAATGTTCTTCTTCACAACATGTTGCCATATATTCCGAAGCTCCTTAAGGCCAACAGGCTTGACCAGATAATCACAGGCACCATGAATTATACCTTTCATAACACTGTCATAGTCGCTATGCGCTGACAACACTGATATAAAAAATGAAACAAAGTTAGAGGAAAGCTAGAGTTGTTAAAAAAAAACAACGCGTAGGAAGGGGGCTTACTGATGACAGGAAGGTCCATCTCAAGACCAATTTCAAGCAACTTAAAGCCATCCATATCAGGCATCTCTACATCGCTAATCACTAGATCAAACATATTGCTCTTTTCTCTCAGCATTTCCAAAGCTTTCTTTGACTCCATTGTTTTTGTTACTGGCATATATATATATATCAATAAAACATCACCCCTATAGCATTCCCTTTCCCAGGCAGACAGTAAAAACAAAATAGACAGAAGCAAAAGAACAAGTACCATGATACTTGCAGCGAAGCAGCAACTCCTCAAGTTTCCGGAGGCAGGTTGGATTGTCATCCACAGCAAGTACCCTCATTCCTACCGGAAATTGCTCTGTTCTTCCGTCTTCAGTGTTCATCATCTCCATATTTTCGCTCCGAATCCCAGTTGTGATACAAGTCTCCTACCTTGTCTTCAAGTCCCCACAGGAGGAAGTACATAGACTTCAATCTGAACTGTATATTCTAAGTACACTGCAATTTGAATTAGGAGAGGTTATTGATATCCAGGGGCATGTATGTATACATATAAAGTGTAAGGGAAAAAACACAGAGTGATTGTGCCATTAATCCGGCCCTTAATTCTCCTCATAATAAAATATTTCCTTCTTTTTTAGCTTCTCTTTCCATTTACAGGGACATGGAGAGTCACATGCTCCTCTACTTTCCTTATGTTTGTTGAAACTTCCCTTATCTGTACACAAAAGACAACTTTTCGTAAAGTAATTTCAAAATGTCCCCATTTCATTTCCTTCCTTATAAATTTAGTCTCTTATAACGTTCAGAGTTCAAACCCAGAATTTCATATTTCCTTACTTGCCTCTATATATTCATTTCCTATTCTGATAAACACGTTTTCCATCTTTTATATCAAAGTTAAATGCACCAAAAAAAAATTATGATTTTGACCATACGCATATATGGGAATACAACAAGGCAATGGACTGACCTGATCTGTATCTCATATTCAGGCTTTAAACAGAAGTACCAGATTTGAAGCAAATGACTTTTCCTCCACATTATTACTCATACTCTTGATATCTCCATTTTCTCGGTTATTCTCCTCTCACGGATTGTTACCACAATGGACATTTCATGTTTTGCTGATGCGTCTCTAACCAAACCACTAATCAACTTCCCTTGCTCCTTTAACACTTGGAATACTGCACTCTTCAAATAAATGGTCTGCTTACCACTATTTGTGTTAGACTTCTTTTACCACATCCTTTCCATGGTTAAACACAACTAACGGTAAAGACAACTCCGAACTAGCCTACTTCTTGCTTTAGATATGAAACAATAAAATGAAAACTATTAATGAGTCTAAAGACACTATGTTGTCTTCCCATAACAGATCATATTCTTCATATCTGTAACTCAGCCACCACTAGCACTCACATAACATGAAGAAAGAGAACCGTACCCTAAAGAACATAAAGATCAGAGATCCATTTGTCGACCGCAGTTATAAGCACTATCTAGTTATACACTATGTTTGCAGGCAGCCTACTGGCCAAGACATTGTACTTTATACTTCTGAGGACACTGTCTTCACTAAATGATTTGTTGATAAAGAATTTGGCACTCTTTTAATCCGTCACAAAACCTGGCTGGTTGAAGCAGGACAGTTGAAGTTGATTCACCAGCAGAAGAGCGCTGGTCCATAGTCATCATAAGTGGTACACATCAAGTGTTGGCTCTCACCTCTTAACTTTGTCAAGGCTAACCTTAGTGAGTTGTCAACTCCATAACTTGTCGCAGCGAAGTAAGGACTCTGGTAAGATCCCATTTGGAAATAACCTCACGAGGACGAACCTGAAGCAATTCTAGTAAAAAAAAATATTACAACTACTTCCAAGACAAAAATNGGACTCTGGTAAGATCCCATTTGGAAATAACCTCACGAGGACGAACCTGAAGCAATTCCAGTAAAAAAAAAATTACAACTACTTCCAAGACAAAAACTGTGGTAAGCCACCAAAAGATCCAATCTTGTAGAAGTTTGAGTAAGTCCCCAAAGAAACCTTCAATTTCCTAAAGAAAAACTAAGGCCGGACCACAAATAAAAACATCAAACCGAACGTATCAGAGTGAATTCATTGTGTATCCTAAAGGAAGATAATTGTAGTGATGGTAATTCACAAAACTAGCAAGACATGATATCCAAAATGCAAGTGATGAGTTTCAGCTAGACTCAGATAAATCTCATACTCTANTTCGGATAATTTCGGGCGGGTTCGGTTCGGATTTTCGGATTGCGGATATTTTGCCCACTAGTGATGGTAATTCACAAAACTAGCAAGACATGATATCCAAAATGCAAGTGATGAGTTTCAGCTAGACTCAGATAAATCTCATACTCTAATCCTTAAATTCTTGGGCATCAAAACAGATTCGAAAAGGAGTGGCTCCCTAAATTCCAAATAGCCCAAGAGACGTCAAATAACAAGAGAGTCGCTCAAACATGATCGATTAAGCAAGATACTTAGGAGACTGTAATTTTGCTGTGGCTGTGGAGATGACAAACACTAGGGATACAGCAAATGGTATATAACCCTAGGGACTAATTGACCTCTAGAGAAGAGGATTTGGTCGCGCATGGAAGAGGAGAAGAGGAAAAAGCAATTCTGAAACACTGAAAGAAAAGAAGGNCAGCAAATGGTATATAACCCTAGGGACTAATTGACCTCTAGAGAAGAGGATTTGGTCGCGCATGGAAGAGGAGAAGAGGAAAAAGCAATTTTCAAACACTGAAAGAAAAGAAGGAAAAGCTTTTCCGTCTCCTTTCTAATTAAAGCGTTTTGCTTAATTTATTCAGTAACCGGTCCACAAGTAGAGTTTTTTAAAAAACATCACTTTAGTCTGGAGGAGGGAAAATTAAAATTCAAAGTAGAACTTAAGTAACAGCCAATAGTAATAGCCATTAATCACAGTGAGTTACAAACTGAAGAGAAACCATGTAAAAATTGGGGCAGAATCATCTATGTTTATGTTCTTGATACCATATACTAGTATGTTCTTATTATCCATGCGGCCGACAGGCTTGATATATCAGATAATCACACGCCCCATGATCATGATCAATACCTTTTTCTAACACTGTCGTAGTCAGCCATGAGCTGACAACCCTCGGAAAATCGAAACAAGTTAGAAGAACAATACANGTTTTTTAAAAAACATCACTTTAGTCTGGAGGAGGGAAAATTAAAATTCAAAGTAGAATTTAAGTAACAGCCAATAGTAATAGCCATTAATCACAGTGAGTTACAAACTGAAGAGGAACCATGTAAAAATTGGGGCAGAATCATCTATGTTTATGTTCTTGATACCATATACTAGTATGTTCTTATTATCCATGCGGCCAACAGGCTTGATATATCAGATAATCACACGCCCCATGATCATGATCAATACCTTTCCTAACACTGTCGTAGTCAGCCATGAGCTGACAACCCTCGGAAAATCGAAACAAGTTAGAAGAACAATACCATACCCTTTCAAAGACCCCAATTTCATGCATAAAGCCAGTAAGAGTGTGGACGTACTAATGACAGGAATGCTCATTTCAAGACCAGATGTTTACTACCATAATTACCAGATTTGAAACGACACCAAACACAATCCTGAAGTCTTCTTCCTTTTTTATTTGTCTTCTTCAGGATGTTACTACCATAATTACCAGATTTTAAACGACACACACAAAGATGGCCTTAAGTTCAATATATTCCCCTGAAAACAGCGCTATTTTCACTTGTCCTGGCGAGGGGAAATTTAGAATTCAAGAAACCAGAAAATAAATCACATAGAGTTACAAACTGACAAGAAACCATCAAAAAATAGAGAGCGTGGCAATGGCTGTGGCCAGAAGCAGTGGGAAGAAGAGCCCGTGTTCCCGGGAAGCCCCACCTAGGTAAGGCTCTAACCCAATCGGAAATCTGCAGGTTCCTGTTGAGGGATCATCCTTGGTCACCTCTGATATGTTTGGAAACTTACACGCTGTATCGGCCTGGTCGTTTATCTGATAGTAACTGTTGAATGCATACGATATGTTTTCCTTCCCGTTTAGATTTGAGCAGGATGTTCCGATCCCGAGACTAGTGCAGTCCCCGAGGCTACAAGCGAAGCTCACGCTGGGAGCCACCTGCGGATCGTCTAACCTCACGTTCGGCTTCATTATACACCACTTTTTCTGTAGGTAGCGCACACCTTTGGCCTGGATCAGAGCTCCTGTGTTGGTTGTCCCCAGGTTCAAGGCGTATTTGGGTATGCCATCATATGTGAATATCCCCCAGTGTCGCTCAAAATATCCCGGCTGAACACTTTTGGCATCCTCGTCTATCAGGCTGAAAAGGTATGCGTCGATGGGCCCAGGTCTCCTCGGAGTCCCCTTCCCGCCTGAGATATGGGACATGAAGCCTTGGTTGAACTTCCTAGCGTACTCCAAATTGGCATTCGTATTCCCATCAGTTGGCCATCCAATCTCACCAACTATTATAGGCATGTTTCCGAACCCATTCTTCTCCAGGGCATACACTAGAGTGTCGTAATTTGCATCAAACATATTGTAGTAAAATGTCCCACCATCGCTCACAGGCTGTGAGTTGCCATCAAAGAAAGCGTAATCAACCGGGAAACTGGCATCGTTGTAGAGACTGATGAAGGGATAGATGTTAACAGTGAAGGGACCGCCATTCTCGCTCAAGAATTTAACGATTGTCATCATGGCATCATGGATTTCGGTTCTAAAGTCCCCTCCAGAGGGGAGGCTGGTAGGACTCTGATAGACATCAGCGTTGAGCGGACACGTGACCTTCACTTGATTCTGAAGACCCGCTTTTATTATAGCAATCTGAATATTCCGAAGCGCAGGGAAAGTAGTGCGAATATAGCTCCCATTGTAAGTCTCCAGAAAAGGCTCATTTCCAACAGCTACATATCTGTACAACAACCCAATCAAAGAATTAAATCTGGCACCTACTTTAATTGTCTGATACAGTTAAGACATGAAGTAGGTATAGATTTATCTCAGACAAATACGGTAACCCTTAATTTGCAGCACAAATCATTAGCCAAATATACAGATACAACCAACCCTATGAGAATCCGAAACTCAGGCCACTTATTCCAAATCCTAACTTGTAACAGTGGCACAACCCTAAAAAAGGAAACTTTGGATAAAACACCAAAACTTAGGAACCTGATGTTGACGTTATCGGTTTTGATGTGAGTAGAGATATTTTTAGAGACCCATTTCTCAGCAGCTTTGAGGCTAGTTGCGAGAGTAGCAAGCATCTCATTAGGTATACCGACCATAACCTCGATTCCGGTCTTACCCAGAGCCCTAAGATTGTCATATTCAGCATCGAAGAGCTTCACTTTCTGTATCCCGTTATCTCTCAGCATCCGCACCACGATGTCTGGAGGAAGAGGGTGCCAAGACTGTGTTCCCCAGTTTGCTCCGATCGAATTTGTCCTCTGACAAACCAAAGCCACCGACAGTAACAGCACCACGAAACCCCAACCCATCTTCAGGCCAAGTCGATCTGACCTAAAAGTTACTGTGGAAGATACAAGGCACTGAGCTGGTGAGAGCTAAGCTTAGCTGTACAGTCTTGTTCGGTCCACTGCGATTTTAAAGCGACCACGCACGAGCGAGAGAGACCGCTGCTTTTTTGGGTAACCCACAACGAAAAGTGACACGTAAGCCTCGCGTCAAACGATGTTCTTTTGGTTTCGAGTTTGGTCTGGTGTTCGCGATGTGGTCCCCTTGCTAAAGATGGATATATGGGCTTTTCTTTATTACAGGCCCATCTCTTGGAAATATGATACTGTACCTCCAACTGTGAAAGATTTACTACAATCGTACCAATTCATAATGTATGTACTTTTTCAGTGGTGTTCATGTAATGTAGATCAGTAGATCCCAATAAAAACTAACTATTTGGTTCATGTATCCGCTTTGCTAGAAAACATGAGAGAAAATAGATTAATTTTGACTTGAACACTATCAAAGAGAAGAAAGAAATGTGTTTTTACATGTGAAGGAAAATAAAAATTGGATTTTGACTTGAACACTATCACTTCGTAACTATATCAAAATCTAGTGTAACTATTATTGATCGATATGAGTTCTTAGAACTTTTACAGAATATTCATGTTATTCTAGTAACACTCATTTTAGATTATATTATTCCTAATAGTTTTCACAATATTTTCGGTTATATTAGATGATTTTTCTGAACAAAAATATATTATTTGCTTTGAGGGGTATTGCCGTTGTTTGAAAATACTGTCATTCATCGATGTAAAAATTCTTTATAGAACCCGTATCGATTATATTCTTTAGTTATTAAGGAAATTCGTACGACTAAAAATTGTCTCGTTTATATTGATTTAAGTTGAATTAATTCCCTTCATTATATTCTTTTTTCTTTAGACGGGGATTTTTTTGTTTGGCTAATTGAAGGAGAACNAATTCGTACGACTAAAAATTGTCTCGTTTATATTGATTTAAGTTGAATTAATTCCCTTAATTATATACGACTTAAGATTTTCTTTTTTTCTTTAGACGGGGATTCCCTTTTTTGTTTGGCTAATTGAAGGAGAATTCGTGGGCGACTAGAGTAGTCAGTGTAGGAATTTTCCGGGAGGAAAGAGCAAAAACCCTACTGCGATTTACAGTTTACTAGGCGAAGAAGACGATGCATAGATTCGGGGCTGGGAACAGATCTGTTTCCAAGCTCGTCCTCACCATTTGTGTTGCAATCCTGGTACGATTCCTTCCTTCGATCCGTTGCAAGAAAAGTGTTTGATCAGTTAGAAATGATGAAGAGTTACGATTTTATGTGTGTTTAGCTTTGATTTCGTGATTACATTTCTCTTTCTCAATCTAGTTTGTGTGATTTTGTTTGATTGATTTCGTGGTTAGTTCATACCATCTCGATCATATGGAGCTTCACGCAAGACGGGGAAGTCTTCCGTGTTTTCGTTGTTCAATCTCAAGGATAAAAGTAGATTTTGGAGCGAGTCCGTGTTTCGTTCCGGTATGTTCTGTATACAGGCATCACTTGCTTTTGGATTTCATATGCGTTTCCTTTCGTCACAATTTTGTATGCTCTTACCAGATTTTGATGATTTGGAGTCTTCTGTCCATTCGAATTCTGGTGTGTTGAATTACACTAAGGCAGGTAAATTACCTTACAGTTCCTGTGAATGCCTAAAGACATACTAGCTCAAGTACCTTTCCAATTAGACATTATGGGTCTATACTTCTTGTCTTGTTTTCTTTTGGTTTCTGACTAGCACCTTATCAGGAAATGTTGCGAGTTACCTAGAGCTTTTGGAAGTCGATTCCGTCTATCTTCCTGTGCCGGTCAATTTTATTTTCATAGGGTTTGATGGAAAAGGAAACCAAGGTGGAGAATTCTGCCTATCTTGCTTTTTCTTGAATTGGAGCGATCACTTGATTTTTGATTTTGCCTGTAATGTTTTTAACATATGTTCCAGATTTCAAAGTGCGTCCCGAGGAACTTGAGCGGTGGTTCAATAAACTTGATCACATGTTTGAACATACACGAGTTCCACAAATCAAAGAAGTTCTCAATCCCTTTTACAAGATTAACATTGATAAGGAGGTTAAACACCATCTTCCTATCATCAGCCGCGTGAACTACAAGTACAGTCTTCTTTTTGTAACTTGTTTCATGGTAGTTGATACGCAATGGTGGTGTTGGTGTTTTGCCTAGGCGCTAATTGGCATTTGTTTTCGTTTTGTCAGCTTTTCTGTTCATGCTATACAAACGGGAGAAAAGGTCACAGCAGTAATTGAACGTGCCATCAATGTTTTAGCACGCAAAGATGATATGTCTACCAATAGGTAATACATTTCAAAGTTTCTTGCTTCAAATTATGTCATATGGAAGTTCGTTACTGGTCAGTTTTTATGGAAAGAGATCTGAGCCTGGCACCCTGGAGACCATTTGGTTCTGGCAACTTCACATCATTCATGACAGCTGCTTGCTACTTTTTCTTAGTGGTGATCCTGATTCTCAATTTCTGTGTCGTTTATATGTTAAGACCATCTCATTTTATGGTGACAGAGATGGGGAAAATGATCTATTGCAAGTTGATGTTGAGATGATGGAATTCATTTTCACTAGCCTTGTCGAATATTTTCATCTCGAGGATGCATACAACGTATTTATTTTGAATCCCAAACACGATACTAAAAAATCAAGATATGGGTACCGGTGAGCACCTGCTGTTTATCTCATCACGTTATCCTATTATGAATGAGGAACATACGACTTAAAAAAGGATTTTGCAGGAGAGGGTTTTCAGACTCAGAGATATCTTATCTGAAAGAGGTAGATCTAGTTCCCTCAATTTCGTTCACACTTCCAATCCTCACCAAAAAAGAAGAATGTCCTTTAAAGTGATCTCTTAATTACTTTGTTGTAAGTGATTTTTATGCTTACGCCATATTCATATTATTCTTTTTATTTTTCTCAGAACAAGGACATCGTAAAAAAAATTCTTCAGTCTGGAAAACCGTCAGAAAATATTTTAGGTACAGGATAGCTAATAACAATGGTATTTATTCGCTGATAATGCGCGTACCAGTGTTCTTATTTGATACCTGCTGTGAGTATCTTGTAGCATTTGATATGGTGAGGAAGCCACTGTACGAAAAACATCCAATGCTCAAATTTTCCTGGACAAATGCAGAGGAGACTGATATGGTTAGTTTCTTTTAGCTGCACTTTAGTGCTCAAGGTTTATTAATGCATGATGCGAATCTTTGTAAAATATCAGATATTTTGTTTTAGTCCTGCAGGGGTTGCAATGATTATATTCACTTTGAAACCTTGATCCTTTGGTGCTGGGAGTATCTAGTGTTTTATTATGTCTTACAGTGTTGCCTATTGTGATTTACTCTGTATTACTGTTGTCTTGCTTTCAGGCCGAGTGGTACAATGCATG
Organism: Odontarrhena argentea; assembly: GCA_900406245.1. Taxonomy (NCBI): domain Eukaryota; kingdom Viridiplantae; phylum Streptophyta; class Magnoliopsida; order Brassicales; family Brassicaceae; genus Odontarrhena; species Odontarrhena argentea. The sequence goes on along the minus strand of OVAF01000189.1, from coordinate 22,488 downwards.
CCAGGATGCTCTGAACAAATTGGAGCAGCTATCTCATGGTAAAGATGCAGCCGATCTCATTCAGAGTAAGGTTTTGCAGGTACCGATCTTCTTTTATTTTGGCCTAATACTGTCTGCCCCCCAAAAACTGTTTTTATTCTAAATGGAATCCTCTACATGTGCTTAACTTTTGATCTTTCTCAATGGATTCAAGTTGCTTAAAGGGAATAATGAAGATATGAAGGTTTATCTAGAAAAGGATTTAAGAGCTGGAGACTTTAGCAATCTTAATGCAGAATGTCTGACTGATATCTGGATCGGAAAGGGCAGGTTGCTTTTCTGAAGCTCTCTCTGCATGTGTGTATATATTTAACCTTGTCATTCTGGCTTAGAGCTCTTATGCATGCCATTAGTTAACAAATCTGTATGTTTCGTGATTTTGCGAACATTTCCTCTTAGGTGGGCATTCATTGATTTATCCGCTGGCCCTTTTTCATGGGGACCTTCTGTTGGTGGGGAAGGAGTGCGAACCGAACTTAGTTTGCCAAATGTGGGAAAGACTATTGGTGCAGTTGCAGGTACTATTCGCAATAAGTCTTCTGCACTATGTCTCCTAAGCTGTATAATATCTGACAATTATCTTAACTTTAAAAGTTCTCTGTGGAATCTACACAATTCTAGTAATATATGCACACCTATTTGTCGGCAAAGGCTTCTTACATTTGCACCTTCTGACTTTCTGTTGATTTTGTGTCACTGCTTTTATTTTCTGCTAGAAATATCTGAAGATGAAGCAGAAGACAAACTACAAGCTGCCATTCAGGATAAATTTTCTGTATTTGGAGAGGTTTGTTTAAGTAGTGAAATAGTATAATTTGAATTCATCAAAGGAGCTTTATCTTGTGAGTAGAGGAATTATCTTGGGCCCTGCAAATAAAGTAGAATAACCAAAGTTTACCTCTGGTGGATAAATACAGCAGGAAGAGTTACTGTACAATAGTGATAAGGTCAAAGTGGAAAACTTAAACTATTGTGAAAAAGACTAAAAGAGCGTTTGGTGTAGGACTCGGGATTATAGATATTCAGTAATCATCTTAGACAAAGCTCCACGGAAATTAGTTTCTCCATGATCTGTTTCATGTCTTATAAAGGTGAACATATCACTTGTTTAGCAAGGATCTGGATCCTTAGAGCTGTATCTTCGTTGCTTATGCATGTGGGTTCAGGTCTACAGTGTGCAATGTCTCCGCGTCATGTTTTCATTTTCTTTATTTGAAATGCTTTTGGCAAAGATATCTCAATATTTTTTTTGTTGTCTCAGAATGACCACCAGGCTGTTGACATTCTTCTGGCGGAGATTGATGTATATGAACTATTCGCTTTCAAGCACTGCAAGGGAAGGAAGAAGAAGCTTGCTCTTTGTGAAGGTGCTTCTGTTTAACGCTGCTTGATGAGGCTTCTTTTCATGTTCCGCCTTTTTATTATTTTTTCCCCTTGGTTTGAAAGGAGGATTCCATTCAGCTCTTCATCATTTCTTGAATAACTCTTCAGTTTTATGTGTGCCTTTTCCTCATTTTTCTTCACTTTCTGTGTCCAAGAGCTTGATGAGAGAATGCGGGACTTGAAAACTGAGCTCGAGTCATTTGAAGGAGATGCATACGATGAGAATCACAAGAGAAAGGCCATGGATGCATTAAAACGAATGGAGAACTGGAATTTGTTTAGCGATGAACATGAGGTATTTTCTTGGCCCCATGCCAGGCTTTTTGAGGACTCTTTTAGTTAGGGAATTGGAATTATAATGCTTTGGTTTTGTATGAGAAAAAGTGACCCAATTGCATCATGATGTCGAATGGACAGGAGTTCCAAAATTACACAGTTGCACGTGACACCTTCCTCGCACATTTAGGCGCTACTCTCTGGGGATCCATGAGACATATAATATCACCCTCAGTTGCTGATGGTGCATTTCACCATTATGAGAAGATCTCTTTTCAGCTTGTCTTCATCACACAAGAGGTTTGTTCATATCAAATAGTTTAAATGATTTCTCATCAGGTCAAGCATATTTTGGTGAAAAACTTGATTAATCTTATTACCTAAAGTAACAAGCATAAAGACATGTCACTGGAAGAACGGAACTAAGATTATGATGTACATGTTGTCCTTTTGTTCCCTAAGGTTATGTAACTTATGTTTGAGCATGTAATACGATTGCTACTAAGCATGCTCACTTCTTCCTACCAGTAACATTGTTTAAATTTTCTCGATCTGGTTTCTATATTATACTGAAAAGAGGTTGTCATTTGTAATCTTACTTATGCAGAAAGTTCGACAAATCAAACAGCTGCCGGTGGATCTCAAGGCCCTCATGGATGGACTTTCTTCACTGTTGTTACCTTCTCAGAAGCCTATGTTCAGCCAGCATATGTATGCAGTGAAGTCGTTTAGTTCTTAAATAAAGCTTTACAACTGCCCGTGTAACTTATTAGGCTTGATCTTTATGTCCTATTCGATTAATTGTACTCCACTCAAACTGTGGTTATAATTAAAATTAGTAGATAGTCTTGGAACCAAAAAGAGAGAAGTCTGTTTCTTATCCTTAGGTGATTTTTATTTTTGTTTTTCTATATGCAACTTAGAACTGAATTGCAGTGTCAATAATAATCATGGTAGGTTAACACTCTCCGAGGATCCTGCCTTGGCTATGGCTTTTTCGGTGGCCAGAAGGGCAGCAGCTGTCCCTCTGTTGCTTGTCAATGGAACTTACCGGAAGACCGTTCGTTCATATCTTGATTCATCAATCCTCCAGTACCAATTACAGAGGCTGAACGATCACACTTCCCTTAAAGGTCAGCTAACAACAGAAAGTTTCTCTATTACATGTATTCCTTTCTGAAATTTTTACTATTTATATTCTTTGTTGACTTGTGGCACCTTTGTAGTTATATAAAAGCCTTTTGTTGATGCTAAAGTAGAAAGTAGAAACCATTTGCTATGAGTTTAAAGTGATTTGGTGTTCCTTTTGCCTGTCCAAGTTTATATATTGATGTAGACACACACACATCTATGATTATACACATGAATACTTTTGAGGGCTGTCCATGTAAATTACGTTTTCGTCTTATGGTCGTACACTGTAGTACGAAAACTTAAGAACCGAGCTACTGTATTATTTTCCTTGAGTTTGTGATGTCTTTCTACTGCTGTCTTCTGGTTGAAGATTGCTCTTCTCCTACTGCACTGTCAATTTTATTTCAGTTGTCTTTACTTGCGCTCTATGCAAAACTTTCAAGTTAATTACTGGTGGAACTCATGCATTAGTTGATGTTTATACATGGTGCTTGGTATTGACATTGTGAGCCATCCCTGTGTATAACTCAGGAGGTCATGCCCACAGCAGGTCTACTCTGGAAATTCCTATCTTTTGGCTCATCAGTGGGGATCCACTGATGATTGACAAGCATTATCAGGCAAAGGCGCTTTCAAATATGGTCGTTGTTGTTCAGTCTGAGGCATCGTCATGGGAGAGCCATTTGCAATGCAACGGGCGGTCACTTTTATGGGATCTAAGGTTATATATAACACATATATTTGAGCTGTTTTGTTTTCGCAAAGTGTTAATGATACACTTAATTAAGTTTTGCGCATCATGAGGGAGTTGGAGTAAATGAGTTTTTTCCTCTCTCCTCGTGTTTATAACATAGGAGCCCAGTGAAAGCGGCAATGGCTTCTGTTGCTGAACATTTAGCCGGTTTGCTTCCTCTTCATCTTGTCTACAGTGTAGCTCATGAAAGTGCAATTGAGGTATGGAGATTTGCTTACAGATTGTACTAAATAGCATTGCTTTGTAGTTGTATGAACTGGTAATTGCTGCACTCTTGTGAACACTTGCACTGATCATAAACTCCAGCTAAAAGAAAGCAGATGGTCTATCTTAGTATCTAAAAGCTTTTGTGTTTCACAGGACTGGATTTGGTCAGTCGGTTGCAATCCGTTTTCCGTAACTTCTCAAGGTTGGCACGTTTCACAGTTTCAATCTGACACAATTGCCCGGAGCTATATTATTACGGCGCTTGAAGAATCAATACAAGCAGTCAATTCAGGAATTCATCTTCTGCGGCTGGAGAGAACGAGTATCCTTGGATATTGATATATATATTATTTTATGCTTGCATTTCTTTAAGGGTTTTGAAATTTGAACTATGAATAGGTTTTATTGACTGCTGCTCGTCTTTATAAGATTGTGTTCACATCCTTGACTTAGAAACAAGATGAAAAATCTTTTAAGCTCTTCAAATCAAGGCAACGTGAGCTGATGAACAAGTACAAGTACGTGATTAGCCTGTGGCGACGAGTAAGTAACACATCTGTTTCTTTAGTTTGCGATGCTCTAGTATAAAACTTGTGTTGCTGGAAGGCTTAAAATGATGTGTATGTTAACAGCTCTCGAATATTGCTGGAGAAACACGTTACGGTGATGCCATGAGATTTCTGTATACCTTAGAGGAAGCCACCAGCGGGTTAGTACACCTTTTTTCACTTACTACTCCAGTTTAAAAGATATAGTGTTTGCTAATCAATCAAGTTTCCATTTATATATCAGATTCGTAAGAGAAGTAAATGCAACAGTAGAGGTTTTACATCCAATTCACTGCACAAAAGAGAGAAAGGTGAAAGTAGAAGTGGACATGACCACAATCCCTGCTTTCGTCATAGTTTTGATTATCCTTTACGCTGTCTTAAGGCCAAGAGCTCCTAAGCCAAAAATCAACTAATGTCTAAGCCTAAACGAAAGAGAATCTTATACAGCCTTTTTGTCTCTTTTCGAAAACAGTAAAGTTGATCACTCTTTTGTGTCTGAGTCGGGCACGAATTGTTGTACTCTGTATCTGATACGTTACTGTGTAAATTACAAAAGTAGACGGAACTTAGCAAATTTCGTACTCTGAAGAAATCTTGAGGCCATCCACAATGGAGACACCAAAGAAAAGAGTGTCTTCCCATAAATAAAGAAAAATAAAAAAAGAAAAGAAGAAAAGAAAAATGATTATTTTATTTGTTGGTGTCTTAAATTCTAGACATCCACCCAAAAAATGTCTTAAAGTGTCCACATTAAGATATTTTTTTGGTAAATGTCTAAAGNGTGTAAATTACAAAAGTAGACGGAACTTAGCAAATTTCGTACTCTGAAGAAATCTTGACAATAGTAAAGGAACACTGTTTGTGTCTGTTTGGGTCAATTGTGGGCCCTTGGAAGCATCTTTAACCAATCTTGGAATGAATATATAAGAAACAGAGAGAAGAANATCCTTTTCTTTTTTGATTTATTTTATTTTATGGGAAGACACTCTTTGGTGTCTCCATCGTGGATGGCCTGGGAACACTGTTGTGTCTGTTTGGGTCAATTGTGGGCCCTTGGAAGCATCTTTAATCAATCTTGGAATGAATATATAAGAAACAGAGAGAAGAAAGAAAATAATAGAAAATTTGGATCTGAGGGCTGGAAAGTTCCAGAGACATCAGAGGAACCCTAAATTAAATGAGAAGGGAAGAGTGAGGAGAGAGAGAGAGATAATCATGGAGAGAGAGGAGGAGAAGAAGAAAGAAGGATCATCGTATAGGTATTGGGTGAGAGAAGCAACAGCAGACGCAGCTCCTCCTCCTCTGCCTCAGAAGCTCACCAACAATGATGTTTCTCTCAATGCTAATGCGTCTCTTGGCTCTGCGTGGAACAAGGTTTGCTTTTTTTTTTTCTTTCTTAATCATCTCTTTGTAATTACTCTTTAATTTAGCTCTTGACTTGTTGCAATAGGCTGGTACTTGGGAGGAGAAAAATCTCACTAAATGGGCCAATGACAGATTAAAGGTTTCTTCTTTCGTTTCTTTAAGTCTTCTTGAATGTTATTTATTTATTTTTTTTGNGCTGGTACTTGGGAGGAGAAAAATCTCACTAAATGGGCCAATGACAGATTAAAGGTTTTCTTTCGTTTCTTTAAGTCTTCTTGAATGTTATTTATTTTATTTTTTTTTGCTAAGTTTATTACTTTTGAAATGCAGGAGCTGCTGGGATCAGTGGGTTCGTTGCAATTCTCTTCTGGAAAAGCTGAGATTATAGATGTTAACAGATGTGTTGGAGATGTGAGTTTTTTTCTTTTTCTCTTCTTTTCATCTTTTGTATTCTCTGTGTTTGTTGATGATTACTTCTTCGTCTGCCTTGCTAGGCTTTCTTAGTCACAGTTCGGAACAAGAAAAGAGTTGGCTATACTTATGAGCTTTCCCTCAAAGTCGAGGGTAAGGCTCTCCATTTAGATATGTGATTCTATACATGTAGAATTTATGGCTAAAGATTTTACTTCATTTGTCTTGATAATAGAATGGACCTTTTTTTCCTTATTCAGTCTGTAGATTAGGATGTATTTGCGGTGGAGTTTTGTCATTGATAATTTAGGAACTTTCCATTGTCTTTGTTTGTGTAAATACAACTTATTTGCAAAAGTCTTTTTGTGGCAATCTCCTTAGGAGAGTGGTCATTTGAAGAGAATATGAAGAGGGTGAAGGGAAGCCTCGACATTCCCGAGTTTTCATTTGGCGAGCTTGATGATCTTGAGGTAGAACTATTTCGTGGGCTATGGAGAATCTTGCGATGAATTGCTTGTCTGTCTGTTTGTAGCCAAAATAGATGCTAGATATTAGAATATCTGGATGGTGATATAAGCATATACCTTTTGAAATGAGCGCAGGTGGAAGTGAAGCTCAGCGAAGACAAGGAGCTGTCCCAGCAATTGAAGCAGCTGATTAGGTTGGATATGAAGCAGTTCCTGGAGCCTATACGCCTGAAACTCGGCCAGTTCGAACAAGAGCTCAAAGATAGATAGACAGTGGTTCTTATCATTGTCCTTCTTATTCTCCTTTCAGTTCTGTCAATTCAGTTAGTATTGAGAACTTGGTTAAACACACTATTGCATCTTACGGTTTCTTGTATTCATGCTTCTTCTGTTTACGAATATCTCTGATGAATGTTAAAGTTCAATTCATCGTTCTAATGGAAAATGCTTAAATAGTAGTTTACGAGAAATAACTTAAGAAGCATTGTTTTAAGAATCAAGTACAAANNAAAGCTGCAGAGAAAAACAAAAACTGCAGAGGATTACAAAACTGCAGAGAGGTTATTCTTCACTTTTTTTCTTTCTTCTGGGCTCACTTAATGCCTTCTTAGCCTTTGCCCACTCTCTCAAAGATGTCGCACTTCTCATAAAAGTGCAAGTCTCAGCGGATCCAAAATTTCTCCTAATTGGTGGCTTCCTCGCACCTAACCTACATCCCTCATTCACTTTGTTAACCTTCAGATTCTGTTGGTTCTGATCTAAACTTTTTGCAGGGGTACTATAAACATGAACTGTCGCAGCCTCAAAACCATCCGGGCTATGACTTTGTTTCAATCCACTTTCAGTCTGGTGAGAGTTGGAATACTGGCCTTCTCCATTGTTGATCACTCTGGCAGCTTCACGCTTGTCAGAATTTGAATCCGGGAAGAGTTCAGTCAGACTGAATGAAGTATTCTTTTCGCTAACTAGTTGAGTCCATGGTGCCTTCTGAACCCATGTAGAACCTCCTCCTGTTGGCTTGCTACAGGGTTTCAGTTGGCCTTTCTCGGCCTCTTCTTCTTCCATATCATGATCCACATTATTCAAGACTGAGCTTTCCTTTTCTGCATTCATATCCTCTGCCATGTTCTCTTCATTTTCCACATTCACATTGTCATTCTCACTATCACTCTCACTGCTTGCTACAAGTTCCAGGGGTTCTTCTTCCACACTTGTCTCAGTAACAGAATCTTCTGAGTGGTCTGAACCTACATCAGCATTAGCTGTAGTATCACTATCACTCTCGCTGCTTGCTACAAGTTCCAGGGGTTCTTCCACACTTGTGTCAGTAACAGAATCTTTTGAGTGGTCTGAATCTACATCAGCATTAGCTAAAGTATCACTCCTCTCTTTCTCATCTGTCATAAGTGTAGAAGTTACACTCTTACTTTTTGTCTTCTTGATCTTAGCTTTCACCATAGGCCTTGCTGTAGAGATTGGGGCATCCAAGTCCTCTGAACTTAAAGGCGACCCATCAAGATCACTGCTGGGAGATGAAGGTTGTACTGCTTCGTTGGAGCTAGCACCTGGCAAGAAACTGGATACACTAAAATTACTGCTGTTCCCACTGGCCACAAGTGCTTTCCAGGAAGACTTTTGGGACCAGGAAACCTTGTCATTCAACTGCCTGACATCTGTTGTTCTGCTTGGTTCATCTGATTTCTTATCCAGACCCATTTTCGAAGGTTTCGTCTTTTCAGGTATGGCATGAGAAAGTTCCTGTCTTCCACTTTCCTCTTGGACAACTGATTTCCTTTGTTTTTTGGGATGAATGTTGTTCCCATTTAGTCCTTGACTATCTCCGTCTCCACTTGCTATTGTTTCATTGGGAACTGATTTCTGAGTTGAGATAAAAAATAAGCGCCAGATCAGGGATAAAATAGATGACACATTATTGGGTTAAGGAAAATATATTAGCTCCGGTTACCCGTTTTTTCAACATGATATCCAGCTCTGAGTCCCTCATATGGTTCCCACAAGATACCACATTAATGACGAGGTTATCTTGATCTGCTTCAATCTCATTGTCCTCCTCGGGGACTTGCTCCTCTTCAGGGACTTGCTTTTCCTCAGGTACTTTCTCACATATTGTAAGATTGTTCTTCTGAAAGAGCTTAGTCATCACTGAGTTCATAATATTCACTTCTTCTTCATTAATTCCCACATTAAGCGCTTCAAGATCCCGGAGATGGTTTTCACGAGGAGTGAGAGAGGTAGAGTGCTCTTCGCAATCACAAAAGGTCTTGGGAAGAAGAGACGGCACTACAACACGCTGAAAACTATACTTATGTTTCCCAGTTCCACTTAGTGGCATAGCTTTCACCTACAACACACAAGAAGCTAGCTTAGTCCTAATCTTCAACTAAAACTATACTATGTAAATTTTCATAGGAGCTTTTGGTACCTTTCTGAGTCTAGGAAAGAAAATGTTAAGGTGAGTGGAGGGAGTGGAGTCCTCAGGAGCTTTAATGGTGTCAACAGAGGGAGAAGACTCCTCTTCCCATTCTCTCTTCAAGCGAGCTAGATAATGTTCTTTGGCTTTCTCCAATCTCAGCTTCCCTCCTTTCCAAACACATCCATTATACTGCCAAAATCGAATTCGGGTTAGTAGAAAACAGAGCTGAGAAGTGGACAACGAGAGAAAGATCGAGTCTTAGCTCACCGTGGAGAAGAGCTTGGTGAGTGATTTGTCAGATGAAGGAGAGAAATCGATGTACGCAAAGGAACGACCTTTAGTCCTAACGAATTCAACGGAGTCTACAGAACCCATTGGAGAGAAGATCTTAAGAAGATCATCTTTACCGACGCTTTCTCCTAGTCCTCCGACGTGAAGCCTAACGCCGCCGCTTCTTCCGCCGCCTTCCTCCATTCTTCTCTGCTGCTTCTGCTTCACTTTCCCCTCGTCTCCTGCACTTTTACATCGTCATTCATTGAGAAAGGCCCATTAATGAATACCTTAGTGGGCTTTTACCGGGAAACAAGAGGCCCACTAATATCTCCGATGAAGCTTTTGGGGTTTTCTTCAACATTATTTGAAACAGACAGTGAGTGATACAGACGAAACAAATTGTCGATTCGTCGTCACCGAAAGCAAGACATAGAGTCCCTTTCTCAACGTGTTCGTTAGTCTCCAGTCTAATTGAAATGGCGCATGTGCTCCAACTACATTCGTAAGTTACTTTATCCTAATTTTTTCACTTTTGATTCAACATTTACCGGAGAAAGTGTCGGTCTTTTTCTTGTTTGCAATGAATTATTGAAATGGGAAGTAATAAATACGTAGAAATTGGGGAAGTAGTAGGAGGGAATGATGAAGAAGAGTGCACGTATATAGGGTGTGTGGTCCTTTAGAAGTTGAAATGGGTCCATGTGAGTTTTGAATAATGGATAGTGATGTCTATCGGTCTATCCTCCCAGGCTTCAGCATCGCTCATTTGCAGCCTCAGAAACTTGATTATGTGCGAAAACCATAGCTTCGAATTATATATAATAATAGACTTTTGGATTTATGATTGTCTAGCTCTCAAAGCTTTTTTTCCTCATCGTCTTTTGCCTTTTTAAAGCCATGTACTATATGCCCATGAGCTCCAACTGATAAAGCTACAACAAGTTTGGTATACATATTTTTTTCCATTTAACTTCATCTTCTTTAACGTGTTTCTTGATTGCTTTCTAATAACTTTAATGGCATTTATTACTTGTTCCTAGAAACTACTCCAGGTGTGCCTGCCTCATCTATATATCTAACTCTCTTTACTTTGTCTGTGCTGTGTTTTGCAGCCTTTTCGTTACTCTGTTTCCCCAAAATAAAGAAATAATATGGAGAGGCCAAGAGCCCCTCCATCTCCCTTGACCGGTACAGAGCTATTAGGTGAGCGCAAGTCGCTTGAGGTCTTCAACCCCTCAAGTGGAAAAGAGGTCAATGGATCATCTTCTTCATCTTCAAAGCCTTATGATGGCAACAGTAAAGGTAGCAGCAGCAAGTGGATGGAGTTTCAAGATTCTGCAAAAATAGTAGAGAGAACTGCTGAATGGGGATTGACAGGTGTTAAGCCAGACTCAGGAGAAGATGGCATTAGTTTTAAGGTGTCTGGTGAAGTGGAACGAAGCAAGAACATGTCTAGGAGGTCATCCGAAGAATCAACTTCTTCTGATTCAGGAATTTTCCCTAGAGTATCCCAGGAGCTTAAAACCGCTCTATCCACGTTGCAGCAGACCTTTGTTGTCTCTGATGCCACACAGCCACACTGTCCCATAGTGTATGCCAGCAGTGGATTCTTCACCATGACTGGGTATTCTTCTAAGGAAATTGTTGGAAGAAACTGGTAAGCCTCCTCTCATATCTTTTTGTAGTTTCATCACCAATTCCGTACTTTGTGTTATATTGATTTTTGAAACCCATGCCAACATACACTAAAAGTTTTTTGGTTCAAACGCCAGCCGGTTTCTTCAAGGGGCAGACACCGACGTTAACGAGGTTGCCAAAATCAGAGATTGTGTCAAGAATGGAAAAAGTTACTGTGGAAGGCTCTTGAACTACAAAAAGGATGGAACACCCTTCTGGAATCTTCTCACAATCACTCCTATCAAGGATGACCAGGGCAACACCATCAAGTTCATTGGGTACCTCCCTTAATTCCTCCCTGTTTCAATAATCAATTGATTGACTCCTTTATCAATCATTTCCTCACTTCCATCTGCTTTTGCATCTTTGGTCTGCAGGATGCAGGTTGAAGTTAGCAAATACACCGAAGGCGTAAACGATAAAGAATTGAGGCCTAATGGACTCTCTAAATCCCTGATTCGATATGATGGTATCTGCTTCTCTGCACCTCCCTATCAAATTAACAAGCTCTTTTTTTCTTGTGTGTGATAAGAACAAAAGATGTAGTGTTGCCAAATAGAACAAAAACACTACGAATTTTCCGCAAGGTTGATACATGAATTTTGACATGTCATGCCCTTGATGTTGGTATCAGCTCGCCAGAAGGAGAAAGCTTTGGATTCCATCACAGAGGTTGTGCAGACAATAAAACATCGCAAGTCTCAAGTACGGGATTCTGTGAGCAATGATATTACGGCGAAGCCTGCTAATGCTACTACACCTAATAGGCAAGCTATACAATTAGATGAGGCTTCAAAGTCAGCCGGAACACCTGCACGTATTTCTAGTTCGATGGGGTGAGTCTTTTTCACCACCAGATCCATGATAGTCTTCATAAACATTTAATACTTAAAGGCATGTCTCTTGCTCGCAAAGTGTGATGAAAGTACCAAAGTTAACCGAAAAAACAACTTGTTTTTCTTACTTGGCAAATTGTGTTTAAACATACAACACAATCTCAATCCTAAAAAGAATAAGGAATACAGTTAGAAATGCACTTCTAGTTGCTGTGTAAGCTCGTTTGAAAAAAAAATTTAATTCAATGATTAACTCATTGATAATGCCCTTGTCCAATATAAAATTCCAGGAGGAAGTTGCAATTGCTGCAATGTTCTACTCGTGTTTTGTTTCTTATTTCTTGTATACTTTTGTAAACTTGTGCTGAACCTTAGAATGTATCCTCTGACATGGATTAGGTAGCTAATTCTGAAGCTGTACATGTATACAGTGAATGATTTGTGATCAATCCTCATGCAATGTGTAGGTCAAAGCGCAAATCCTTTAGCTCAAATAAAAAAGATGAAGATGTTCCAACTGTGGAACCTGAAGAATTGATGTTGAGCACTGAAGTGATAGAGCCGAGGGACAGTTGGGACCGCGCGGAAAGAGAAAGAGATATACGCCAAGGGATTGATCTAGCTACCACTCTTGAGCGCATAGAGAAGAATTTCGTCATTAGTGATCCTCGTCTTCCCGATTGTCCCATTGTATGTCTATTTCAGTCTAGGAGTTGAGATGCTTGTTCTATTGTAGAGTGTGTTTATATTAATTCTTCTTATTCAAGTGTGCCACTATCTTTGGTACATACGTGTGGTAAGCATATTATAACCTTGNTATTTTTTTTTTTTTTTTTTTTTTTTTTTTTTTTTGTAGATATTCGCATCAGACAGCTTTCTTGAACTGACAGAGTATACACGCGAGGAAATTTTGGGGAGGAATTGCCGGTATGTGATGTTACTTGTATGTTTACATCATGCCTGTTGATTATGCTATCTTCTCGGCTGTCTTTTTGTTATTTTTGTGATATGGATTTGTGAGAAGTGGTTGGCCTCAGGTTTCTTCAGGGACCAGAAACAGATCAAGCGACTGTCCAGAAGATAAGAGACGCAATTAGAGATCAAAGGGAGATAACTGTGCAGTTGATAAACTACACTAAGAGCGGTACTTATCTGATAATAAACATTTTGAAACAATTNCATTTTGAAATTTTCTAGACTGAGATTCATTAAACCTCAAAATCATGGCAGGAAAGAAATTCTGGAACTTATTCCACTTGCAACCTATGCGTGATCAGAAGGTTTTCATGAGTTTTTGTTATATCTAGATTCAGGTCCTTGACGATATCGTACATTGTTACTGACTACATGGCTTTTTTCCTCATTAGGGAGAGCTTCAATACTTCATCGGTGTGCAGCTTGATGGAAGCGATCATGTGGAGCCCCTCCAGAATCGTTTGTCTGAGACAACAGAGAAGCAGAGTTCTAAATTGGTATGTGGTTCATATCCTTCTGCGCTTTTACAAATAACTCTTTTATACTAAAGGAGACTATCTCATGGGTTATAATTCAGGTGAAAGCGACAGCAACAAATGTGGATGTAGCCGTCAGAGAACTTCCAGATGCTAATATGGTAAGGTATATAAATTTATGATTACTAATGAAGATGTAAAAGCATAACACAATCAATTTGCAATGTGATTTAGCGGCCTGATGACCTGTGGGCTGTACACTCAAAGCCTGTCTATCCTCTACCTCACAGAAAGGAGAGTACGTCCTGGAAAGCAATACAAAAGGCATGCGCCAAATCCAACTACTTGTTACTTTGTTGTTTAGTCATCCTGTTCTTATTTTGATGTGCTCCTTTGTAGATTCAAGCGAGTGGAGAAACGGTGGGACTACATCATTTCAAACCAATAAAGCCATTGGGATCTGGCGATACTGGCAGGTACCACATTGCATTGTGTCCAAAACAGTAATCTTGAAGTTCAAACTTCCTTGAATCTCCTTGTGTGTAGTATATACGTGTATGATTAATTTCTGTTATGTTTTCGTTGGCATCATAGTGTCCATTTGGTTGAACTGAAGGGCACGGGTGAGTTGTATGCGATGAAGGCAATGGAAAAAACAATGATGTTGAATCGTAACAAGGTATATGATGGAGAAGGAGTCCCTTCCGTGAACGAAAGCTGAAAAAAGCAACATGTATGTTATTTCTCTCATTAACAACATGCAGCTTTATGCAGGCTCACCGAGCATGCATCGAAAGGGAAATCATTTCCCTTCTGGATCACCCTTTCCTTCCCACTCTCTACACTTCCTTTCAGGTCGATGTTTTTATTTTTTATTTTTGCATCATTTCAGCTATTCTGTCTCATTCCTGAAGTGTTCTTTTTTTTTGGCTTTCCATAGACATCTACGCACGTCTGTTTGATTACAGACTTCTGCCCAGGCGGAGAATTGTTTGCACTGCTTGACAGACAACCTATGAAAATATTGTNCCTTCTGGATCACCCTTTCCTTCCCACTCTCTACACTTCCTTTCAGGTCGATGTTTTTCTTTTTTATTTTTGCATCATTTCAGCTATTCTGTCTCATTCCTGAAGTGTTCTTTTTTTTTTGGCTTTCCATAGACATCTACACACGTCTGTTTGATTACAGACTTCTGCCCAGGCGGAGAATTGTTTGCACTGCTTGACAGACAACCTATGAAAATATTGACAGAGGAATCTGCTAGGTACCTTGTTCTCAATCCAGACGTAGAATGTGTAATGCAGTAATTCCTATGGTCATTATTATATCTGCACTAATAATGATATGTTATCAATCTCTATGTCATCAGGTTCTATGCAGCAGAGGTCGTTATTGGCTTAGAATATCTACATTGCTTAGGTAATATACATCGGAAAGAAATCTGGTTTTCAATGAATCCTTGTCTCTGTTATACATTGAGCCACACAGCTAGAGAAGTCTCGTAGTCCTTCGATAAATCTACCTGTTGTTTTGTCTAAGATTTGTATCTATGTTCCATAAATAGGAATAGTATACCGTGACCTGAAGCCTGAAAATATACTGCTCAAGAAGGACGGACACATTGTATTAGCGGACTTTGATTTATCATTCATGACATCCTGCAAACCCCAGGTATTTTTTTCATCCAACTCCACTTTTTAATTGGCAATATAAAGAATATGATAATTAAGAGGATTGTACTGTGCAGCTTATTCTTCCACCTGCACCTAACAAACGAAGGAGATCCAAGAGTCAACCACTACCCACATTTGTTGCAGAACCAACTTCTCAGTCAAATTCGTTCGTAGGGACCGAAGAATACATTGCCCCTGTACGTACAATGATAGTTTAGTGATGTTTAACTCTTATAATTGTATCTGCCTATCATCGAATTGAAGAGTATAGCTGCATCTTCTGATTTTGGTATTCCATTCGTGGTCACCTAATAATTTCAGGAGATAATCACGGGTGCTGGTCATACGAGTGCTATTGATTGGTGGGCACTGGGTATAATTTGCCACCATCTAACCAAATATAGCAACAATGTACGCCACTGCATGTTTTTGACATGCTGCTGTATGTTTGTGTAGGTATTTTATTGTATGAGATGCTTTATGGTCGCACACCTTTCAGGGGAAAGAACAGGCAGAAGACATTTGCCAACATCTTGCACAAAGATCTCACCTTCCCCAGCAGTATCCCTGTGAGCTATCTATCTTGTAACAACCTGTGTGTGTCGCAATTTTTTATTTTCTATAAACTATTTCTGATTATGTTGTTGTGCAGGTAAGTCTTGTATGTAGACAGTTGATCAACTTATTGCTAAATAGAGATCCGAGCAGCCGGTTAGGATCCAAAGGTGGGGCAAATGAGATAAAGCAGCATGCTTTCTTTCGCGGGATCAATTGGCCTCTCATACGGTGCATGGTAGGACAAAATATAAGTCAGCATATAGATTAGATNACGGTGCATGGTAGGACAAAATATAAGTCAGCATATATATCAGACTCACTTATGTTTTTTGGGGCTAATATATAGAGTGATTGCAGAGCCCTCCACCATTGGATGCACCGTTGCGCATAATAGAGAAAGATCCAAATGGCAAGGACATAAAGTGGGAAGATGATGGTGTGCTGAATAATATGGACATGGACATTGATCTCTTCTAAACCCACTTTTCCTCTTTCTGCCTCATTTAAATTGCAAAACTTTCTTAATAAAGTAGAAGTGTTGTTGTATAAAGCAGACATAGAAACATAAACAGCTCGGTCATGTTATTAGAGCATCACAGTCCATTTGTTCACCAATAAAAATACATACTTAATCACCCATGTTAATATCGTTAAGTGTGGTTGGCGCCATTACAGGGCCCAATAATTGGCCCATTAAGAACTGACGGGAGAAATGTCTTTGAGAAGTCCGACCACTTGCCGCATCGTAGGTCGCTTCCATGGCAAATCGGCGGTGCACAAGTAACCTATCTTCACCGCCTCCGTCATCTCCTCCACCGAACTTAACTCTCGCATCGTCGGATCAATGGCTCTCGACCCTTGTCCTTGCCTCACCAACCCTCTCACCCAATTCACCAAATCCCCTTCAGGCTTCTTCCCACTCACGAGCTCAAGCAAAACAACTCCAAAACTATATACATCGGATTCTACAGTCGGAGTCCCAATTTGCACCTGTTCTGGTGGTGTGTACTCGTCTAAACCGCCGGATAATCGCTCGTCCAAGAGCTTAGCTAAACCAAAGTCTGCTAACTGTGGTTCCTGGCTCGAGTCTAACCAGACTGTTGTAGCCTTCACTTCTCCATGAACCACGGGAGGAATGCAGCCATGATGGAGGAAAGCTAGTGCTCTTGCTGTTCCCAAAGCTACCTTATGCCGGAATCTCCACGATGTGAGTACTCTTTCGGGATCGTCTGTGGTGTAGAGTAAACTTTGTAAATTAGCCTTGTCTATGTGCTCGTAAATAGCTATTCTTTTCTCTGTGGCAATGCAGTATCCAGAGAGTGTGACAAGATTTGGGTGGTTGATCCTGGCGAGTCGTTCAAAGGCAATATAGGCATCGTAGTCGGTCAATGTGGTTCCACTTGGGACAACTTTTAGAGCTGCTCTAAATCCACCAGGTAGGACTGCACCGTAAGTAGGACCAGAGTTGTCTTCCCACAACAATGTGCTTCTGTCGAAGTTGAATGTCGCAGTCTTGAGGTCTGTAAACGTCATCTTCATCAATGGTTTGTCAATCATCACCACAGGGGCATCGGTTGATTCACTTTGGTTTGATAAATTGGCTTCTGTGGCTTGCTTTGTTGCCCATGTTCGGGATTTTCTTCTACCTCTCAAGGCCAAAAGTACGAGCAGTAGGCCAGCAAATAAGAACACCATAGAGATTGTTAATGCCAAACCAATCTTGAGCCCTGTTTTCTTCTTGTTGACTTTCTTTCCATTTAGAACAATTGGCTTTGCAGCGAACGGGCAATTGTTTGTGGAGCCAATGAAGGATGTCTGGATCATCACTTGAGAGAAGTTGGGGTTGCAAAAGGTTAGATTGTTGAGAGAGAAGTTAAACCTCTTCATCTTGGGGACTTTCTCCAGAACCGGCCTTGGAATATCTCCGTTGAGCTTGTTCGTCGAGAGATCAAGTGTTTCAATGTTCTCGAGGCGTAACAAAGGCACATGTCCGGTGAGATTATTGGAGGAGAGATCAAGAACCTTAAGATGACTCAGGCGCGAGATTTCATTTGGAATGTTACCTGCAAGATTGGTCCTGGATAGATTGAGATAAGATAGAGCTGAAAGCTTTGTGATTTGCGGGAATTCTTGTGTCCTGAATCGGTTGCACGCGAGGTTAAGGTGCTCAAGCTTCTGAGATGAAGTCAATCCATTGCGTATATGGCCTACAAAATGATTCTCGGACAAGTCAAGATAAATCAAGCTAGACCGGTTGTGTATTAACTGCAAGATATGCCCTTCAAACAGATTTCGTGAAAGGTTCAAGCTTTTTAGCTCTGGAAAGGCAGAATCAAAACCAACAGGCAGTGACCCGATGAGCTGGTTCGATGAGAGGTCGATGGAGACTAGAGATTGGCAAAGGATAAGTCCTGGAGGGACAACAAACTGAAAACCATTGTTGTTGAGCTTGAGAGTTTTTAGAGTAACAAGGGAGCTAATAGCAGCAGGGATTTCGCCAAAGAAGCTGTTGAAAGAAAGATCAAGAGTCTCAAGCGACTCGAAATTGCCGATGTTGCTGGGAAGAGGCTCAGAAATCCTGTTGGAGGAGAGGTTGAGACTCTTGAGAAACCCAAGACTCCACAAATCCGAGGGCAGAGAGGTAATCTTGTTGCCACTGAGATCCAAAGATTGAAGCATTCTCATTTTGCCAATGGTGTTGTCGGGGATGGAACCAGACAGGCCCAACCCAGAAGCCGAGAAGCGGAGCACGTTCTCTTTCCGTGTGTCACAGACCACTCCTGGCCATGAACACAAAGAAGAGGGAGTAAATGTGTGAGCTTGAGAAGAATTTGGTAAACCCACCGCGGAGAAGAAGTTAGAGAGATGAGAAGCGTCGGTGTTGGGATCTTGGCTCGTGAGCTGCTTGACGTAGAGAGAGAGGAACATGAGAAGTCCCCATAGACACAAGCCCATGTTGTTTCAGAGTCTGAACCTGGAGAAAAATTGATGGGATGTGGAATGGTTAGAAAGAAAAAGACAGACGGTGTGAAAAGAAGAAGAAGAAAAGACATAATGGAATCACGGGGTGGAGATGTGATAGTTTAGAATACATTTTGGATCCCTTTCACGTGCACACCCTTGAGTAATCTGAGATTTATCAGAAGAAGAAAGAAGATAAGGGCAGAAGTTGCAGAGTGAGTTTGGTTGTATTATCGAATGGACTATGTAGAAAGTTGGAAGAGAAGAGTCTTTGAAAGTCAAAAAAAAAAAAAGAGAGAGGAGAGTATTATTAATTAGGTAAAGTTTATGCAAGTAAGTATGTAATATGAAAGTGGAATCTGTCTCAGACTTTGTGTTGTCAATGGATTTGGTTGAGTGGGAGTGGGTGGTTGTGGTTTCTCAATTCAGCAGGCTTGGGGGTCATAATGTCAAATTTCACTTTTTTGAGGAGAGTTTTCACACTTTATTGACTCTCTCACGCCTTGGAAAATGGGAATCATTTCATCTAAATTTCCCCTAATCTGACGCCTAAATATGCGCCAAAATAACAAAACATAATAAGCTACCAAAGTTAACTACCTGATTTTAATTTCTTTTTTGGATAATATAGCCAATCGCTATTTTAAGAAAGTTTATGGTTAAAGAAACCTCCAGTACTTTGTAGCCGTCAGATTTCTTATGATTCTATTAGTCTGAAACTTAAATTCCAGACCGTCATTAGAGACTAGCAGATAATAATGAATCAATGGATCTGTTTATGAAACCAAGCAAGATCTGGTTCACCCGATTGCGGGATAATGAAAAAACCAAAATTTCTTAATGGTACAAAACTGATCTCGGGGTGGGTCCATGAGACTGTAAACATTTGTGGAGCAGATTTAATGGGCTTCATTCACAGGCCTCAGTAAAGAAGCCCATTAACAGGAAAATGGGCCCAGATGTAATGCCGGTTTGTCCTGAGAGAGAGGACACGTCCCAAGTCAGGTAGAGTCTGAGAGAGATGGCGGATGATCGTGGGAACCACTTCACAGTTCTTCCTCCTCCAAGATACTACAAGTCAACAACAATGAGACACCACTTTTTTACATCATGGTCATCTAACAGGTTCGAAATATTAACTTCCGCTTCCAACGGAGACACCAAGTTGTCGATTCTGACAAAATGGCCTTGTTTCGTAAATTGTTCAACCGAAAACCTCCAGATGGTTTGCTCGAGATATGCGACAGAGTTTTCGGTTCGTGTCTCCCAACTTCACTGCTTCATTTACTTCATTTTACTCTTCTGAATCAAATGTCTGAAATTGGAGGATTATTCGTGAATTCTATGCTCCTTTAAATGTTTTTTTATTTTTCAACTATGTTCAATTTGATAGCTCTAGTGCTATTGTACAAGAAGTTGTACAATTGTTTGCGTTTGTGCTAAAACCAAGAGATGCTGAATATTTTCAGTAGAACTTTTGCATTTTGTCTTGCTTGATATAAAGACATTGTATTGAATACAAAAGGTTCTCTGTTTTTTTTGCAGTTTTCGACTGCTGCTTCTCCACCGATTCTTGGGAAGAAGCTAACTACAAAGTTTATATGGCCGGAGTAGTCAATCAGCTACAAGAGCATTACCCAGATGCATCCTCTCTCGTGTTTAATTTTCGTGAAGTCGGTGCTCCAAGTCTGATGGCTAATGTCTTGTCAGAATATGGCCTGACCATAATGGATTATCCTCGCCACTACGAAGGCTGCTCAATGTTGCCTGTGGAAGTGATGCACCATTTTCTCCGGTCAAGTGAGAGCTGGCTGTCCCTCGGCCCAAGTAACTTGTTACTCATGCATTGTGAAACTGGGGCTTGGCCGGTTTTAGCTTTTATGCTAGCTGCTCTCCTTATTTACAAGAAGCAGTACAGTGTGGAGTATAAGGCACTAGAAATGATCTACAAGCTGGCTCCGCGTGATCTTCTGAACTCGTACTCACCCTTGAACCCGATTCCTTCTCAGTTGCGCTATCTACAGTACGTGTCGAGAAGGAATTTGGTCTCCGAATGGCCTCCACTGGATAGGGCTCTCACCATGGATTGTGTTATCTTGAGATTTATTCCTAATATTCGCGGACAAGGAGGCTTTCGCCCAATCTTCCGAATATATGGTCAGGATCCATTATCTGTGGATGATAAAAACCCCAAGCTTTTGTACTCCACTCCTAAGAAAGGGAAACACCTGAAGATATACAAGCAGGTATGCTCAGTCTGTGTTAGATAATTTCACATTGCACCTTAAGGTTTATGCAAGAGATATAATTTTAATAACTTTTCGCCTCTGTTGCTTTTTGTTCTTGTGCCTTTTAGCGTTCTGTCTTTGTTTGCGACATGACTCAGTGGCTCTTCTATGTTGTTTTCTCAACCCTTGTGTGTTGCAGGCAGAATGTGAAATAGTAAAGATCGACATAAATTGTGGTGTGCAAGGTGATGTCGTTATTGAGTGCCTCAGTTTGAATGATGACATGGAGAGAGAGGTCATGCTGTTTCGTGTGGTTTTTAACACAGCTTTTATCAGATCAAACATTTTGATGCTTAACCATGATGAAGTTGACACATTATGGCATATGAAAGAAGAATTCCCAAAGGGGTTCAGAGCTGAGGTATGTACTAATAATGGGGCTCCTATTATCTTTACATGGTATGTAGCTAATACTTTGTAACTTAGTACTCACAAAGAGTAAATTCTGTGTGAAGCTTCTCTTCTCGGATATGGATGCTGCCCCGCCTGTTAGTATGATGGATTTTCCGTGCTTGGAGGAGAAAGATGGTCTTCCAGTGGAAGCTTTTTCCAAAGTTCACGAAATCTTCGATGAAATTGATTTGCTTGATCAGACGGATGCCACACACAGTATGCTTCAGGATTCAGCCATTGCAACTGCAGTCCAAGAAATACCTGATGTGAATTTAAGCCCAAGACTAGAAGATTTAAGCCGTACAAGTATCCATGATATTATAAATCAGGCGGAAATGGAACATCGTGCAAAGTTTGAATTGTCTTCAATGTCCGAGCTTGAAACGGGTTCAGCAGGAAAGTTTATAGCAGAAGATCTGCATTCTGTTCTTCAGATAAGTAGCGAAACAAACATCACTAGCCAGGATGCAACAAAGTTGTTACGTCAAGAGCCCCCTTGTCTAAAGCTTGTGGATGATTCTGCAGCAGTGAAACCAGTTGTGGAAGATTCTGAATTTTCCGAAACTGCCAGGGAGAATATTTTGAAGAGTCCTCCTCCCGAAAGCATTGGGAAAGCAGTCTCATCCTCGTCATCCTCACCAAGAACGCCCTTGGTTC
Organism: Odontarrhena argentea; assembly: GCA_900406245.1. NCBI lineage: Eukaryota > Viridiplantae > Streptophyta > Magnoliopsida > Brassicales > Brassicaceae > Odontarrhena > Odontarrhena argentea. Next base: position 699 of record OVAF01000189.1, on the reverse strand, counting down.
CAACACGAGCACCTCCCTCACCTCCTCCACTTTCGACTATGGCAATTCAACCTTCAGAGCAATTGCAGGATTCTGTTATCCAACCAGCAGAGCTAATTGGCTCTACATTTCATCAAACAACTCTTGACGAAAAACTTACCGNAACACCTCCTCCTACTACATCCCATGTTATCTCTCAGGAGTCCTCTAAACTCCATGTTTCGGAATCTGGAACTGAAGAAAGTTAATATGAAAGTGGAATTTGACTCATACTGTGTGTCAATGGATTTGGTTGTGTGGTTTCCCAGTTGAGCAGGATTTGGGGTTATAATGTAAAAAAAAAATTCACTTTTTCAGAGATTTCACACTTTATTGACTCTGTCACGTTTTGGTGAATAGGAATCATTCATCTTAAATTCCCCCTAACCAACGCCTAAATGTACGTGAATATAACAAAATCATAAAGCCACCAAAGCTAAACTAACTGATCAAAACCTCTAAGAATAGCTACTTTCTTTTTTTTTGGTCCACCCGAAAATAGCTACTTTCTATTTTAAGAAACTTGAAGCCAAGACTTAAACGGAGCTGACGACACTGGGCTTCACTAAAATAAAAAGCCCATTAACAAGAAAACGATGGGAGTATAGGATTATTGCCGGTTCATCCGTGGAAGAGAGGACACGTGTCAGGTCAGGTGAGAGATGGCGGCTGATCGTGGGA
>OVAF01000188.1:0-58203 GCA_900406245.1 Odontarrhena argentea | reverse complement strand
ATGAAAGATTTGGGAAAAGCTTCAAGAATTTTGGGTATGGACATCATAAGAGACAGAGAGAAAGGAGAACTGATTCTGTCCCAAGGAAATTACTTGGAGAAAGTGTTGAAAACATTTGGAATGCTTGAAGCAAGGTCTGTGATTACTCCAACAGCCTCTCATTTCAAACTCAGAAGTTTGTCAGAAGAAGAGAAGAAAACAGAAGCTGTACACATGGAAAAAGTTCCATATGCAAGTGCTGTTGGGAGTTTAATGTATGCTATGGTTGGTTCAAGGCCAGATTTGGCATTTGCAGTGGGTTTTATCAGCAGGTTTATGTCTAATCCAGGAAGGGATCATTGGTCAGCGGTGAAATGGGTGTTAAGGTATCTAAAAGGTGCATACACTCAAAACTTGGTTTTTAAAAGGGATTCTAAGTTTTGCATTGAAGGATTTTCAGATTCAGATTATGCATCAGACTTAGACCGGAGAAGATCAGTGACAGGTTTTGTGTTTAAAGTTGGAGGAAACACAATCTCATGGAAGTCAAGTTTACAATCTGTTGTGGCTCTTTCAACCACAGAAGCAGAGTACATGGCTCTTACTGAAGCAGTGAAAGAGGCCATCTGGTTGAAAGGTTTGTGTTCAGAATTGGGGTTCAAGCAAGGAAGTGTTAAGGTTCATTGTGATTCTCAGAGTGCTCTAGCCCTAGCAAAGAATTCAGTTCATCATGAAAGAACCAAGCACATAGACACTAAATTTCATTTCATCAGGGATATAGTGTCTCAAGGCGATGTTACTCTACACAAGATTCATACAACAGTCAATCCAGCAGATTTCCTAACTAAGACCGTACCTGGCCAGAAGTTCCAGCTTTGTTGCGAGCTTCTCAACATCCACTGAAGTGGAGCAGCGGCCACAGGTACCTCCAACAGTCTCGCAAAACAGGAAGAAACAAGATGAGTTAGTTTTGTGAGAAGTACTCAAGTGTCAGAAATTGAGTAAAGCTTTAATTTGGAGTTGGTGGTACCTGTTAAGAAACTGGAACTATGTTGGAGTTACAAGTTCCAGGTGGAGTTTTTTTTTTTCTGACAAAACATTTTTAGGAAAGAACTGGATTAGAATCTCTTGTGGTGAGATTGAAGAATTCTGTCAAGGAAAGGTGATTCGAGGCGGATACTAACCTGAGAGTTGCTGGAATTGTTTGTTGAAAGGGGCTTCTTTCAGTTCCAGGTGGAGTCACCATTAAAAGACAGAATGAGAATTTGGAATTCTCATGGTCAAGGAAGGAACCCGGTTGTAGTCATTGTGTGGTGATTCAACGGTTAACAAGGCAGATGGTGTTAGATCTCTTGGTTAATTTTTGAATCACAAAAGAGTATGACAAAGACAAGGAGATGGTGAGAATTAGCGTACCTAAATGCCACAGGAGAAACAATGGACTTTGTTGGTGGCATCAACGTGGAGATTTTCACTAAATGGGTTCAAAATTGAAACTTTTAAGTTTCTATATTCCTGCAAATTTCACAAGATCTTAGTCTCTAATTATCACAGTGAAGAGATAAGCAAAGGAGATAAGATATACCATGGAAATTGCAGAGGAAGCGATGGTGAGACTCACCGGAGAAGCTTCGTCAACGAAGACGGAGGAGACGCGGCTCGGACCCGTGAAGGAGACGGAATGGGTGTCTCTAATTCATGGAGGTGGACGCCGGGAATGGTGGTGGAGAACACCGTCGGAGACAAAGAAACCGGATTTGGTCACCGGAGATGATGGTGGTGACCGTTTCATGGTGAAAGAGGCTTTGATAAGAGATGATTGGGTCTCTTTGATTCACCAAAACTGATGGCCGGCGGGAACAAGGGTGTTAGCCGGAGGAGGAAGGTGCCACCGGAGTCGATTGTCGGAGAAGACGCAGATCCGGTGGTGAGGTTGGTTTCACGACATGACAAAGGGAAAGGTGGGTGATGGAGATGTCGGTGTGTGTTTAGCAAAAGGTGGAGATTGTTTGTTTAGTTTGACTAAACACACTCTTGGGCCTTATTGGGCTAAACGGGAATTGGTATGGTGAGAAGAAACTTTATCATGGCCCATTCCTTTACACAAAATTATCAACAGAAGGACAAGAGTAAGTAGGAGAAGGTGGGAAAAGACAGAAGACCAATCTATACAAGCAATAGGGACGTGGGTTGTGTTCTTTGTGCTCACTTCTTCACCATTATTGTATCTCTCTTCTGGTTGTAGCTCTTGTGTGAGAGAGTGAGTGTAAAAATCTCTGTAACAATCACCAAAACAAAACATCACAAGTTAGTGGTGTGAGTGTGTAATCCCTTTGATATAGTGGAGCTTGGGAGCAAGAGTTCTCCCCCGAGACGTAGCGGTTAGAGGCCGTGAACTCGGTTATCAAACCGTGCGTGTTGTTCTCTTTAGCAAGTCCTTACAAGTTCTTTTTCTCTACATCATCCAAAAGAAAAATATATATACATTCATAAGCAAAAAACTTTGATGCATTAAAGTGCTACCAGAGATCGAACATGCAGTAAAAGACTTAAACATGTGAACCAATTACTTGAGCTTATAAAGATGCATACTAATGTGGCGTTTAAAATCACTATAAAACATGTGACCTTGGACCGTTGCCCATTTTATAAAGAGGTAAGCACTACAAGCTTCAACTCAAATATCTTCATTCTTCGGATTTCAAATGGATCATTTGATCAAAATATATTTCTGAATTCCAAATACAAAATCATTAAAACAATGAACCCTATATATACACTTATTACTCATCCTTGAAACCCATACACTGTTAACTTATAGTGTCCCAAATCAATCAAATGTCATAAGAGAATTTTAATTAAAAACCCCATAAAACTCAATCATAGTTCTAAACCCTCACAAATCAGTTAACAAGATTGACCCAAAAGAAAAACAAGAACTGAATATGTCCCACACAAGATAATGAAATTTTAATTCAAGTAGTAACAAAAATAATGAGCATAGTTCGATGACTAAATTTGATAACAAAATATGATATATATAAGTGAAAATTTTGAGTCACAGTCTTATTTGTTGCAATTTTGGTTATCACCAATGGTGTGTCTGTGACGTTTAAATACGGTGATAAATTGTTACTAGTTGTTACGGTGGTTAGTCATTATAAAAATTTTGTTACATGTGTTTTATGACCATTTTGTTGTAAGATTTTTAAATTTGTGTTAACTTTTTCATCATATTTATTTTTCTAACTAAGTATTAGTATATTATAATTAAAAGTTTTGTAAGAATAAGAATTTTTGTAGTGTCTATTGTAACTTTATCTACTAATTTGAAAATTAATATGTTTTGTCCCTTTTTTTGTGTTAGATAAGCTATATAAATGTAAAGTAATTATTATGTTTTTTTATCACGAATTAAATTATTTAGTTAATTCTACTAACTACAAACAAAAAGGATTCACATGTATTATTTTAAATCTATTCCAAATTAGTGAAAATGGACGTGGAAAAAGAAATACGGCAAAGACCTGTGAATGGGTGATGAATGAACATATTAAAGTACAGAAAAGTCAACTGAGATTTACCAAAAAAAGGTCAAACTGCCGTTGACCCGGTTCAGGTAAGGGAATCCCGGTTCAATCTTGTTGTTTGGCAATGGCTTGATTACATAAAAGATTCTAGTGGACACTTGGCTCCAATTCAACCAGAGCACAAAGCTTATCCAAGGGCCCAAGTTAAAGATTTGTGCCCCACCAAGTGGACGGTCCAGATTTGATGGACCACAGGATCTAAAAACAGCACTGTTGTTGCATTATCATATCTGAGCCACGTCAACATATGGTCGTTAGAGACCGTTAGATCATTCCATGACGTGAATGGCTAGGATTGATTTTCAACACTTGAAGTTAATTTACTTCTACCTTTCGGGAGAGTAACTAACCAATCTATCCGAATTATTTGTTGAAATGTGTTACGAAGATTTAATGATTTATGACGATATTTTGTATAGTTACAAAGTTGGATAGTATAATTTTAAAAAAATCAGGGAGAAGATCTCATAATGAAAAGTTCCCCATTTATCTTTAAGAATTGTCAAAGAGCCTCTCCAATTTTTGTGACAAATAAAATCCTTTGCATGAGGGGACACCACACATATAAAGCTACAATGTTTGTATGTGTATATATATCTTTGGCTTATACTTATCTTCAAGGCTTTCCAAAATTAGGAAGGGCACTAAAAAGTCATGTTTACTATTTTTTATTTTTTATTTTGGTTTGAATAGCCAAATATAAATTCAACAACCACTTTTAAATACATTGTCCAATAGATTTTTTATAACGAAAATATCAAATTGTTGAAAAACAACGGAGTCGACTAGTACGGACTGTAGACTGTAGAATTCAGGTTTTTATTGATGATTTTTGACCTTACAAATTTTTGTTATAGAAACTATGATTTTCAATTTTAAGGACACTATCTAGTAGATATTTAATAACGGAAATCTCAAATTATTGAAAGAAAACGGAGTCGACTAGTAAGAATTGTGAAGATTGTAGAATGTATGTTTTTATTGTTGATTTTTTACCATACAAATTTTTTTTATAGAAACTATGACTTTCAGCTTTACTAAAAATAATGTTAAAATGGTAGAATCTGTGACAACTATGATTTTTTTTTTGGAAATTATTGTACAAAAATTGTTACATACATTGATCAATCTAATTCGAATTATTAATAAATTTTAAATAAATAGAGAACATATATAATTCTCCTAAGCTATTATACAAAAGAAAATTTAATTTTAACTAATCACACCTAAAATTTAGGTGATTATATTACATGTTTAGTTTAATCACAAATGTTTTTCATTAATGAGAGAACAATAAATTCAAGAAAAAGAATTAACATGAAAAATCTTGTATATGTTGACCGGAGTTAGTGTATTTTTTACATTAAAAAACAATATAGATTCCAACCGGAGATAGTGTGTTTTGTCTATTAAGATATTTTACAACCCTAACTAGTATAGAATTTTGTGGTAAACACAGTTAAGCTCTAACCTTCAAATATTTCAATATAATTCATTCTTAACTTATGAAAATTACATGTATATATTTATTGAGTATCATTTGAAGTATATATAAATCACTTTATCTTGTTCACATCTGCAAATTCGAATATAGCTAAATTTGAGTTTTGTATTTTATTCCAAGAGGTAGAATGGGACACTAATGAATATTGATGGGTATGCATGAAAAATCACGAAATTCACATGAACATTATCGGAAGTGGGGGCCAGCTAATTGAATACTTGGTATCTAGAAATTACAAAGTATGCATCTTCCTTATGCATTCTAAATCCTCCTAATAATCCAACCGTACGTACTCTTTGAATTTGTGTATGCAATAAATATTTGAAGCGTTTCCATATCCAAATTCTCTTCCTCTCTTGGCCTCATAGAGTATTAGAAAATAACTTATACACTAAAAAAAAATAAGCAAGTTGCATGGCAAATTCTGATATTGTCGGATATATTTAATTATAAGTTCACATTTTAAATAAGAATTTGGTAGGCTCTGAATAACTCTTACGGGCTGAAAAAGGGATATAGAGAGAAAGCGACACGACTATGCTCTTTCTCGAGTAGTTGCGGCTCTAGCCTACGTGTCAGTTCTTTTCTCTGTATCTCTGTATCTGTTTTTTTTTTTACTTTCAATGTTTATTCTGAGATTTCATCTCTGCATTTTATTTCTCAACTGCATTGGTTGTTAAGTTGTTACCGATTGAATTTTTCCTTTTTTCACTGTTTACATTTATCTTTCAATTTATATTTATTTGTATTATGTTATTATAATGAGGAAAATTTCTACAAATTTTTATAAAATATTAATAATAATTTCACTATTTTATGTCTTGCAAATTTCAGGATAGCTAAAAGTATGGGATTGATATGTAATTAGTTACCATGTAAACAGAATTATATCATCAGTTGTTTTAACAATATGATTAATATAATATGATGGTTGTTCTCAAGAAAATTAAATCTATGATGCATAAGCCTCAACCAAAATGGACTGGCAATGATCGTAGGAACTCCAATGAGAAGACTATTGGAAATACGTACTCAATGAATAATTTGTATATATCTAGGGGGAAACTAGAATAACTCATATGTTATAGAAAATTAGTAGTTTGTGAAGTTAGTGTCGATTAAGTAGTACTTTTTAGTGTTCAAAATGTATTTTTAACCATTTGTTTTTAGAAAGGTAACTAGAACGGCTATGATTGTTTTCCAATTTCTAACGAATTTTAATGTGTTTGCGATTCTGACATTAGATAAATTTGTCGCGTTGGTAAAATTTTTAATTTTTGACATATTTTTTTCCCGAGTTTTTATCGATTTCTAGAGATTTAATTATGTGAAAAAATTATTAGAAAATGTTTGTCACATAAAACGACAAAATTAATTTGTAATGATGACCTTATTTACAAAGAAAGATTAATTTTATTTTTTGAATTTCTTGTTATGACATGGAAGACATTTGGATTTATGAAAGATATATATTTCGGAGATAAGACAGTTTTTACATATTTATTTTTAGCCGCAAATTTTTAGTGATGACATATATATTAAATTTGCATCTCTTTGGCAGCAACATTTTTTTTTTTTTTGTCGGTTTAAATATTTCATTCAAAAAATTTATTATTAGAATAACATTTTATGTGGTAGCAAGGTTTTTTTTGGTGTTTTCTTTTCGCCACACTTCCTTCTACTTTACATAAATTATAACTTTTCATGGCAAATATGTCAGTTTATTGATATAGCACACTTATTTGTTGCTAGAATACTTTTTCTATTACAACAAACTTTTGTGTGGCAGACTTATATAACTACGTGGTGAAATGTTTTTAGTGGCATACATATTTAAGTTATCAGCAAACTTATTTCCAGATTTTTTACATAAAATTTGTGTTATTCTAGTCAAAGTCAAATTCATTTTTAAGGCTATTTTTTCTCATAAAAAAACATGTTATTCTATGTAATTTATTATATATTTACGAGATACAAGATGATTTCATAGTATGGTTTCATCTCGAAAGAACAAATATTACATGTAAATCAAAGACGAGTTGAGCTCGAATGAAACAATACGAGGAAGTATGAAGAATGATGGAAAAATTGTTAGGTTAAGCTTATGAATATACATGAGTTAAAATATATGAGAAGCAATCCCTCCTCCCTTTCACTTGTTGCTTTAAGCTTCTTTCCGAAGTGAATCTCCTTTGATTTGCCCTTTACAATCATTTATTTGGTATGATTCTCTTAATAATAGTGATAAATGACCATTGTCCAACCAACTAAATGATCCTTGGCCAAGTCTTTAACGACGGTTTAAAGATGATTGATCGATGCAAGCTATATTTGTATTTATGGGCTTCCGAGATGGTTGATGCTTAGCTTGTAAATTGGTTTTACAAGATCAATTAACCCTTAACCCAACTAACAACACACTAGTTGTTGTAGTACAATTTATGATCGAACCACGAAGATTAGGTTGTTAACTCACTAGACTATGCAGAACATTAAATCTTAATCCACTTTCATGGCACTAGTCTCATTCCTTAGTTAACTAAGTTCACTAAACTTTTGCATGTGAGTTAACTAATCAAGAAGCAACCCACTTATCAACTCCATTTAGTTCACTAATCAACCTAACATCATATATCTATGGCTAGGGAGAATTAGCTAGATAAAACATAGTTCAAGCATTTCATTGAACACTTTTCAGGCCTCATGAAAGCTTGCGATCAATTCTAGGGTATACAAGCCTAATGCATGCACGAAGTACAAGGTAAACCTAAGAAATCATAATTTAAGCCTAAGCCCATCACTAATGAATATCCTAATCCCCCTAATCTACTAAGCCCAACACTCAATAGTGAGACTACTCACTCATGTTAAAGCTAACAACAACAATCGAAATGAAACTACACATTAACGTAAAAAGAGATTAACAAGATTATTTAAAACAAGATTGTTAAAACCATAAACCAAATCGCATAAACAAGCAAATCTCCATATACAAAGCTTAAAAACCTAGAACTTGCAATGTTTTCTCTCTAATACCACCTTTTTTGTAAACGCAATGTAACCACCACCATTTGAAAGCTGATTCAATTTCCTATCTCATGCTCAGATTTCAGATCCAAATCCAAGTGGAAAGCTTCATCTAACATGAACTTTGAGACTAATCCTTCGCATCATTCAGTTGCAACTTCACATGGAACCCCAAAAACTACAAAACTCAACTTGTACTCCTCCCACATTAATTCTAGAGGGCGCCATATGCCTTCTCTTAATATTTTAAGCATACATTCTTCATTTCGTACCTCAAACATGCAGATGCAATGTAATATGCAACTTTAAAGACCTAAGTGCATACAATGAGCAAACTATGCAAAAAGTTGAATGAAAAGCTAAAAGTCTATGATGAACGCAATGAATCCTAGTTTAAATGTTAATAATAACATGCTAATTGCGATATTTATAACACATCAATGGTGGACTTCCGAGAAGGTATATTAGGCTCGTTTTAATGTGAGGGAGAGTTTTTGGCCCCATATCCTACAATTAATTTTAAGTATCATTAAATATATAGTCATTATTTTAATTAACGTTTTCCTTTTCTAACAAAAATTAAAGAAAAAAAAATATCATATTATTAGTTTTGAGAGAATTATATAATACATTCGTTGAATTTTTATAATTTTTTTTTTAATTTTATGTTTTAATCATGCGCTTGGAGCATGTCAATCTCTAGTAGAAGAATGACTCAACAATAGTTTTTGTAGTGAGTGAATATTATCTTGAATAAAAGGCTGAATCATGGCTTTAATATTTAATTTTTATTTTTGAATGTAGTAAGTACTTTGAAAAACATGTGATAAAAATATGAATTATTGAATTTATGTCATGAGATCATTATTTTTAAATGTTGGTAAAGGTATTAGCCTCTTGATTTACATCTCCAAATGACAAGTGCAAAAGTATTGTTTATGCAACACATTTGACATCTCTTTGTGATTTTCGTTATGGTTAATAAGCTAGACCTATTTTTAACAACCGCTTTCCAAACTAGATATGTATGAGTTGTTGTCTCCATGCAATTTGAAATGTGTAAGGGAACTTAAAGCTTCGATTTGCAATATTTATATAGTTGCAATCCGGAACTAAACAAAAACATAGCCTTCATCAGACGATTTTCTAAAAATCATCTAATCATTTATGGACTTTCTTTCAATCTTTAACAAATCTTAGACATTTTGTGGAGTTTCTTTCGATCTTTAATCAATTTTTCCATGATTTCGTAATTCTGCATTGTTCCGAATCAATGCCATATTTTAACAAATACATATTTACGTTTTACATGAGATTAAGTCGTTTCACTTAATCCAACCAAATTTTTATCATTGGAATAATAGCCTTCATCGAACTCTTTTCTAAAAACCATATGAATCTTTTATGGACTTTCTTCCGATATTTAACAAATCTCAGACAATTTTCTTCACCTAGCTTTTTTTTGAAGCTTATACCTTGTGAAAATTGTAATCCTTCTGAGAGGAAAACAGATGGAGGAAGAAGAGGGAAAAAAAAAAAATTAACTCTTAACTAAAACTAACTTCTCTAAAATTTAATATAGTGAATTTTAGTTCTGGAGCTAAAACAATTGTAAGTTCCACCATGCTTTAATAAACAGTAAGAGTGCAATTGAAGGGACAATCAACTACCCCAACTGCCTCTCACATTGAAACCTCATGAGATTTTAGGTTCTGATACTATTTCTTGTGACTGATGTACCACATATCATATCAACTTATAGATTCCCTCTTCGTATCTAGTCTCAGTCTACTTGGCATATCACAAAATCTTTTGATTCTATAGATTAGTTTAGTTTTTGGGTTTTTGCTTGTAACCGTGTATAATCATTGTACTTTTTCGTTAATAAAATAATATTAGTCTTCTAAAAAAAAAAACCAAAGCTTTTCAATTGTTCCCATCACGTGAGTTCACACGTGCCTCACCAACACATTCGAATTTTTTAATTTTACAAAAAGCAAAATTAAAGGAATTTTTCAGTCGACAAAAAATAAAGGGGTAAAGAGATGCAGAGCACGTGGAAGAAAGAAACTCGACCACCAAACCGTTAACAAACAGAATTTTTTTTTCTTAAACTTTAAACGTTAATAATTAATTAATATCACCACTAAGCATTACCTACATTAATGGTAATTGGATTTTATAATTATAATAATTATATAACAATTAAAAAAAAAAAAATCTAAACATCAGAACGAACACATCACTGAGATATCTCACCGGTACAAAACTTTTCGCCGGATTCCATTTTACAAGGGCCGGTAAACACACTAATTATTATCAGAAAGATTATTATTTAAGCAGCTAAAAGAGGATCCGACCCGAATAAATCCCCGATATCTTGAAAATGGTCGTCCAAGTGCCAGTTGGATAATCCGGAACCGAAATCGAATCCGAAATTCAAATCCGTACAAGTATCTGCCAAAAGATCTTCCCCGAACAAATCGCCTCCAAGAAAATCTGGAACAACCGAGTTTTCGAAATTGAAGAAATCATCGTTGAACAATTCGGCTGAGAAATCGGAGAAGGTACTCTCGGATGCTGTCTCTGTGGTGGTTGTTGTGGTTGATGGCTCTTCTTTGACTGGGATTAGAGCTGTGACTGGTGAGGACACGCCGGATAATTCGTCGACTGTGAACGGAGACCGGAGAACAGACACCGGAGAGGAGAGATCTCCGTTACTGCTGACGGAAGAGGTTGCGATATCGTCTTTGATTTGGCTCTTCTTTTTCGAAGACGGCGGTGGAGAAGGGTTTTTCGCCGGCGTCGGGGACACGGAGAAATTGGTGAGAGCGTCGGGACCACGGAGCTGAATCGCGGCGTTATCGTAAACCATGGCGGCTTCTTCCGCCGTGTTGTAAGTACCTAACCAGAGACGTACACGTTTAAGTGGATCTCTAATCTCAGCCGCCCATTTTCCCCATGGACGTTGTCTCACTCCCCGATATTTCTTCTCCGTCGTCGTCGCCGGAGAAACTGTAGGTTCCGGTTTTACAGCCACCGCTCTCTTTCGTCTCTTCCTCGACTCCATACCTTCCGTTTTCGCCGAGTCGAGAACCACTTCGTTGACGAACTTCTTGATACGACGACGTTTAGAGGCCACTCGTTGATTTGCTTCTTCCTCGTCGGAGGAGGAATCAGTAGCGTCAGGGTCCGTGACGGAGATACGGAGAATCCTTGGTTGGTGGTTGTTGAAATCCGGTACGATTCTCTTGTTGATTTTGTGCTCTGTGAATTTGATTCTTGGAAGAACCGTTTTCTTCTCTGCTTCCATTTTTTGTGAAATCTCTCTGAGTGATGGACTCTATTGATGTGTTTATATCAGTGAGAGATTTGGTAAAGCATTCGAAAGCAAAAAGGGAAAAAAAAAAAAGAAAGGAGACAAAGAATAAAGATTACAAAGCAAGAAGAAACTTGAACAACAAGAGTGATGCTCTTCTCTGTTATAAAGTTATATCAAAGGAAGATAAAAGATTTATGGAAAGCTACAAACAAACGAAAGAGAGAAAAAAAAACCACAAGAGAGAAGATTTATGAAGAAAGGAGGAAAAAAAAGAGCTTTTTTGTGATATATTCTCAAGGAATCAACACCGTTTGGTTAAGCGAGAGATATAAAGAGGAAGATGCTCTCTTTCTTGTTTTGGGGCAGAAAGCTCTAAAAGCTTGGTTTTTTCTAGGAAATATTCCTGGAAATTTTTTTGGGTGCAGAGGAAAAGAAAAGGAAAAATGTATATTGCAGAGTGTAGAGAAAGAGTGACACGAGGAAGAAGAAGAGAGATTTAAAAGCGGCAAGAGCACATGTAAGTAGTGAGAGAAATATCACACACTATTTTATAGGATACCCAAACCGCTCACCCTGATTTTTTTCCTTTTAAAAAAAAAAAAAAGTTTCAAAAAAAATAAAAATCTATATTTAATTTGCACACATATACAGTATTTCTTTATTCTAGATTTTTTTTTTTTTTGTCAGATTTCTTTATTCTAGATTAATTTGCATTTTGTCTCCATAAACTCTTTCTTTTGACTGAGGAAAAACTCTCTTTTTGCTCTTTGATTTTCTTATAATGCTAGAATGAATGAATTCTTTGGCTATTAGTAATGCATATTAGTAGTAGTATTAATGACATTCAATGGTTTTGTATGGTTAGTGATGCACGTCAATTGAATGAAAGACAATTGTCAAAAGTTTGCTTGTGGACAGTTATAATTTGATATATTGTGTAACGCAAATAATCATTATGACATACCTCTAATTTTGGCAATGATTCTATAAGTTTGTTTCATAGCTAGAACCAAATCAATATTTAAAAGCAAAATTAAGAAAGAGAATCCAAAATTTTAAACTGATTTCCAAAACTACATTCATAAATTTATCGCCCGAGCTTTGACATGACCAAAATGCCCATATAAGTCAAACGGATCAGATTTTGACACGTGTTACTTCAAAACTGGCTTCAATCCAACGGCTGGGACGTGTCTTTCTCTCGCCGCTGACAAAGAGAAAAAAACACACATATATTATCTTAATTAATTAATCTTAATTGTTTTTATAAAAAAAATATCTCGTTATTGGAGATTCAGGTCACGTGATACCGGTGACAGGGTCCAGTCCTACTTTTGACCAGAATTAATTAATAATAATTAACGGCAAAATGTGATTAAATTACTTTAATCTTAAACCTCCGTACGAAGCTCTCTTCCCAGTTTTACCACAGGGGTGTTTTCGTCATTGTCATCTACCAAGTTGCTGGTAAAAAAGTAATGACCGTTACGGTGTTCTACCTATTTTACTGTTTTGACCTTTACCAGTCACTGTTATTACAGCTAGTGACTAACGTGGCAGACAACAACCTAGGACGTTGAGCCAAAAAATATTATACGACACACTGTAATTTTTGGAATCATTGTGTTTAGTCCTTAATTATATGATATAAAGTTTATAAATTTGATAATCTTATATTTTTCTTCTGCAATTTTTTCTGTGAGTATAAACTCGAGATAACAAAGTCCCTTTGATTCATTGGCTTTATTGTAAAACCGAGCCTTTTGGCATCTCTTAGAAAGGCAAATTTAGTAGAGAATTTTATTAGGAAAATCATATTTTAAAAAATAGAGAATATGTAACAGAAAAGAAGTAAGCTAGCCTAAAAAATTTCTACCAAATATCAAAATGTTATACAAATTATAAATAAAATATATAGGAAAGTTGTACAAAAATACAAAACATTTTTTTAACAAATAAAGTCTTTGGTATAATTCTAACACTTTCTAGTAAAATCAAGATGATGTCTACAAAATAAAAAAATTTGGTACCGACAATGACAAACAGTTTATACTGATTTTTTTATATATATATATATATAAATATTATCTGAATTGTGCTAGAGAGATTGTTCATCTAGTAACCATATTTAGTGATCTAATCAAAATTAAAAATTATATTTTGTTATGATAATTTCAGCTCATAAGTAGTAGTAAGTAGCTTATATATATAAAATGTGTAAACTACAACAAAAAAAAAATCGAAATAGAACCAGAAAAGAAGACTAAAAATTATAAACTAAAAAAGGAAAAATATATTTATATATAGTTAATGCCTAGATTTTTTTTTTTGGCTTTGGGGCCCCAAACGGTCGTCGCTTATTCTGACTACGCTCAAATCCAACCATGAGTGTACCAAACTACCACAAGTGCTAGAGTGATGATGTGAGTGTTCCTTTGTGGATATTCTCTAATTTTGAAATTTCTCAATCTTAATACACATTATAAAGAAAAGAAAAAAACTTCATTAGCTTTTATTGTTTTTCCATGGATTTGTAGGAACGAAATATTGACTGTGATAACAATCTAACCCCGATTTCCATAATACTAACAAACTTAAAATTTTAACTCACTTTCAGTTCACTTTTTTGCGATTAGTCCCTATTTAAGGCCCTTGCTTTAGATCTCGCCGATGCTTGCTTTTGGACCGGTAACCGGCGGCTTTGATAGCATCGGGCCCGGTCCCCCTTGTTCGTTGTCTTCTAGTCTTTCTTCTTTGTAGTATTTTGTGATCCAACCTTCATTGCGTCACTTCCTTTCTTATGGCCTCGATGTGGTGAGTTTGTGGTGGAATCGAGTCTACAGCCGAGGTTTTGTAGGAGTAGATGATGGGTTGCGTCGATGGTCTCTCCTCTTCGGATTGGTAGCTTTATCCAGTTATGTTCGAGGTTTGGTTCCCTTCAGTTCACTCGTCTAGTCAGTTTGGTCTTCGATTGGTATCTTCTTTCTCTTGTTGCAACTTGGTTAGGATCTTGTGTTCACGTCTTCTGCTTTGCTCCATGTTTTGTTGGTTGGTCTCCCTTATTCTCTTACGGGTCGTTCTCGTTTTGTTTTCTTCGGTGCTCGACGGGGTCTGGTTGAGAATGATTCGCTCCTTGTCTCTACAGTTTGGACTTATTCAAGGGACTCTTTTTTTTCAAGCTACTATCAAGGTTGTCTTTAGTCATCCTCCTTTGTTGTTGGTTTTGCTTATTCATGTATAAGGTCTTGTTGCTTAGCCATAAGCCTCTTTACCGATTTAGTAGTTTATGTTCTTGTATTCGGGAGGTAGGTTTTAATCATCATAGGAGGAATTGTTTCTTTGCGTTGTGATATGTTCACCCTTCGGTTAAGGAGTTTTGTAGGTGGGTCTAGTGTGTTTGTTTCTTGTCCGAGTTGTTACTTGTTTGGTCTCATATTCGGATTTTTAGCATTTGTCATGGATCATTTAGCTTCCCTCTTTTGGGCCTAGTTTTCAGGGTTTAAAGTTTTGACCGCCGACTTTGTATTCTATCTTATATTCGTTCTTGTATAATATATCAGTTCCTATGGAAGAAAATAAAACAAACTTACTTTTTTTTTTTTTTCAATTGTACCTAAACCACCAACAGAAATCAAACCAACTCATGCACCGGTATGGTTCAACAACGAAAATATTCATGTACTGGTACAACTAAAATATATGGGTTTGCGAACAATTTAAACATAAGAACCTGTCATAAACATCAATACAGTCAACCAACACCTATAGTCTAGGGATATTAAGCATATATCATATATATTGCTAATTAATTATAATATGTTGCCGAAAATAATCAATTATAATATGATATTAAAAACATATTGACTTCCAACCTTGAAAATTATTTCTTTAATTGTAGTTTATAGTAAATTGAACCGTAATTTTTTTTTATTCCTAAATTCTTTGATTTTTAATATGGAATGACATGAATTCCCACATTTAAATTACCTATTTTATAAGAGCAACACTTTTTTCTAGGACCACACTCGACATAAAACAATAGCAAAACAAAAGATAATCCTCTAAGGAAACATTTTCTAATTCATCAAAGAGTGAATATTTTTACAGAAAAGAGAGAAGTGAACTTATGTAGGCTTGATTTACATACACTCAATAAAAACAATATGAATGTAAAAATAAATCAATTAATGACATCGATTAGTAAATAAACTTGACAGATTTTTAACAATCAACTTTTATGTAGAAAGGTTCTCGTATGTAAATACCTTCTTGGTATGTCCTTGATTTAAAGGTACTTTATAAACAGTTTGGAATTATTAGTTAATGAACCATAGATATGAACTGTACGTATCCTTTTTACAACTTAAGTAAATATGATATACTATTATTAACGTTTTACATACAAAGTTTTTTTTTTAATATACACTGCTACAAAATAAATAGACTGAATAATAAATTTATTATCATAATAACATAATTATTGTCCCCTCTAGTTATTAAAATGTATATAAACGTATTGGAAGCCCATGCTATATTGCCAAAGAGAGCACAGGGTATGTGAACCATGCACCCTTTGTTCTCGTCTTGTCTTTCCCTTTTTTTGGTTATAAAACTATTCAACTCAACAATATATATATTGTGTACCTACACTTGTCTCCGTGTACTATATGATCATTTTGTCCATATCATTAGAATTTGAATGTTATCAAAGTATGCATATATAAATGAACTCTACTTTTGGTAAATCACTATTCGAACTATTGTATGCATGTATTTTAAACATTATTATATACGAAGAAGAAATTTATATAATTGTCTATGCAGTACTTTAATTTCTCACTATAGACTTTTAAAATTAATGAAAAAACGTGAAATAATTCATATTCCATAATTTGAAGAGTCATTACACCACTTAGCACAAAACCCTAGATGGGCAACTTAAATTTCGAGGCTTCGAGCCATGAAATGATTTAGAAATCCAATGAAATTTCACAAATAGTATTAAATTTAAATACAGTTTGTGCAGGTGATTTTGAAAGGATAAAGACAATAAGTTCTCATGTCTCAACAAATCAAACTTGGTTTTTAGAGATGAATTAATATAATAATATGCAAGAAACATTAAGCTAACGAACAATGCTTTGGTCCACGAAACTATAATCATTACACAATCATAAGTTCTTGTGACATTTATAAGTTCAATTCGATCTCGCGATGTACAATGGGTGCACATTTTTACGTAACAATCGAATATTTTTTTACTAGAAAATAAATAGTGGTAGACCATTTTGTTTTGGATTTTACTATTTTTAAAAAGTGAATATTTGTTTGAATGTAGGGAGAGTTTCCTTAGAGTTATCAAAAACTTTAAAATACTTATCGTTGAACTTTTTTGTAGTTAATTTGTTATAACTAAATATATATTTAACTGAATATACCAAACAAAACTTGTGAAGTAAATACGTTAACTTTACCATATCTATATTGTTATTATATCAATCATCAGTATAAGTTTATATAAAAAATAAATGGTAAAAAATAATTTCCAAAATCAATTTTTTTCCCATTATAATATAAAATCATCACTTATGATTCCTATGAAATTTGGACATCACGTAGTGTAAAACGAATTTTCATACTAATGTTATGTGAATTTCTAAATTTATATTTAAAAATAAAAAATCAACAACTAACAACTCTATTCTGTGTATATATAATTAGGAATGTAGGTACAAATTAGATCCTCAAAAACCCCGAAATCCAGTAATTGCAAAGACTCCGGATGTTCATCCAACTTTTCATCCATTCATTTCTCCAAAATTTCAGAACGTGACCGCATTGGAAAACTGGAAGAACGACGAAAACAGATGGTTAGTGTTATTACTAAACTAGATTTGATAAACACAAAATGTGTTCTCTAAATAAATAAATAAAAAAATCGGAGGAAGAAGATATATGAGTGAAACATTAAATTTTTGTAGTAATCAACAAAGACGTGTAAAACGTAAAATTCCAAAAAAAAAAATATGTATATATATATATATATATATATATATATTTGGTTTGATATGTCTTTGACTTTTTTATTTTTTCTTTCACAGATATGTCTTGATTAACAATATAAATGGATATATTTTTACTACTAGTCCGGACGATCTTACTTCTATTGTGTTAGATAATGTGAATGGATCTGCGCATCCCCGTTTAGTTCGTGTTTAGTTTTGAATTGTTGTTTTTAATTTTGGGAACTTAGTCCCCGTTCGAATACCAAAAAAAAAGAAAATAGTTCATAAATGATGATATAAATTTGTTACCGCATTGGTAAAAAAGGTATACATATACATGGCTGGTCGTTGGACGTTGGACGTTGGGTAAGCATGGACCGATCATATTTAGAAATAACAACTTTTAATTTTCTTTTTAATGTTTTTTTTTGGTTATAATTGATAAATTTTTCATACTTAACCTACATGGTATTTTGCGTGAGTTGAAAGATCTAATTTTTAGTTTCGTTATTGTTGGACTGGGCACTCTATACATAGGTATGGATGATATTGTGGAGCAGAGTTAATGGTAACGAAGTAATTTGATTTGGGAACCAGAGTGAAACGAGACCGTACGGATCATATATGATTTGTCCAAACAATACAAAGAACACTGGTTGGACCGAAGCTTGGTATACACTCAGGCCCATTGTGGGACCTACCTTGCTCTCCGTTAGTCCGCTAACGGTGCCGTTCTCTCTTTTCGCGCCTTTCTGCCCACTTGCTTCCTCCCCGTCATGTGACGGCTGACGTCCTCTTCTCTTTTTACTCTTGAAGATGTTATATTTAAAATTCTCTAATACGAATACATACAACTTTGTAACAAAACAAAAGTAAAACATATAAACTTGACTAGACAGGACAAAACAAAGAAAAACTTAAAAAGACTTTTCATTGTACTTGCATAAAAAAACATAGAAAAAAAAAAATATAAGTTGTGTTATAAAGTTGTATAATGTAACCTCGATGTCAAATTTTATTAGAAAAAATAAGAAAGTATAAAGAAAATTTAACTTAAATTTTAAAGAATATACTAAGTTTTACAATAATTTTAATATTTGTGAGATATGGAAATAAGTAACCTAAATTAAGTAAATTACTGTTTTGGGGGGGAAGCACACAAGATGATTTCCATAGATTAAGGCACTAAGCGTGTGTATTATTCTCAATAATTTGCTCAAACAAAAAAAAAACTATCAATAATGACCCAATAATCCTACTTAAATGTACCTGGAAAGTGTTTCAACGACAATGGTCTGGACACATTAAGTTGATTCAACTTCACAATTATTTGAGAAAAGCAGTCCATAATCATTAAGTTTTTTTGTTTAATGAGTAAGGCTATAATTAACAACAAGAAATTAGGCACTTAGGTTAAATATCTAATTATCTTTATACATAAATATAACGTAGGAAAAGGTCTTCAGATAATTAGGCTAGGCTGTTGTTTCTAACCGTATAAGTCACCATTTTTTACCGATTTATCTTCCAACCAATTCGACCTATAATTAAGTTTGAAAATGTCTTCAATTTTTTTTTCTTTAAGCAGTAATTTATTAAATTAAATACAGATATATAAAAAAAAAAAGTGGAGTGGAGGTGGGGTGGGCGGTGAGCTAGCAAGTGATTGTCAAAATTTGTCATTTAGTGAAGACAAACCTTAAATAAATATTAATTACCGTTTTACTTAAATAAATTAGGGAACCCTTAAATTATGGAGTTCTGAACTCCCTTTCCAACACTTCCTCACGACTCTATTGCCGGCCAGTTTTATATGTACATCGAATCGTTTTTTGTATTTGTTTGGTGGTATAATATTGTTGAGTTTAATTACAAGTGGATTATATTATATTAATGACATTATTTAATCTTTATTATGTTAAACAACGTTTAATATTGCTACTTGTCGCCAAAGTGTTTCATCAGAATCAAGATTTTTTCATTTATTAAAACCACTTCACTACTATGACTAGAAAAGATGGGAGACATGGGTCGTAATGGTTATAAACTACTAGTAATTCTTTTTTTTTTATTATATATAAATGAAATATTGTCATATATTTGCTGAAAAAATTGGACAAACTTCACAGATTCCCAAGAAACAATTAATGTCAATCCAGAGTTTCAACCATAATGGTTCAGGTATATCATGAAATAATTGTGAAATAAGTATTTTCATTGATTTACAATAATATTTATTTTTCTAATAGAAGTTCCAAACCACCTATGATTCCTAATCTCGCCGATATCAGTAATCGGCCGTTGAAAATATTTATTGATAATATTATTCGTAAAACATAAATTTATGAATTCAAACTAGTTACCTTGAGTATACAAGAGGAACTAGTTGCTGCTTATAATTTATGTCTAGACTATGAGATTCTTATTACAGTAAAAAAATCTTGTTGTACCATTATTTCAGTACTTAAGAATATTTTCTACTACATATATATCAAAAGTTATAAATATGTACAGTGATGATGTGAAATAAAGTAGTACTAAAATTTTACATCTCAACAATAGAAAATAGAAGGGCTAAAGTTACGTGAGATACGTTGTATAGTTTTGACTCCTTGTTTTAAGGGACTTTTGGGCCAATTGAAATTGAATATCTCTATATGTATAGGCTAAACTAAAAATAAAAAAAAACTTTAGAAAGAAAAAAAAAAAAACTGATGATATATAGGATAGGGTTTAGGGTAAAAAGCTTTTCAGAATTACCAGGAAATCTGGAACCATTGGTTTATAATATGATGTTTTGGAACACGCATGAATATTCATCTTTTAGAATCACTATTTTCATAAATTACTACATATTAATACAACGGCATATATCATCTATTACGGAAATTTTGAAAAAAACTCCGTTTGTGTGGTGGACACAACACAAGACCTAAAAAAAACTAAGATAGGTTTGACTCTGACTTGAGAAAAGGCAAAGAGGAACATATGAAGCAAGTGGATGTTGACTGTTATGTCTATTCTCATGTTATTTATTTCTTTTAGCAGTACCTACTAGCCACTAGGATTTTAACAAGTGAAGTACCTGCACTTGCCTTAGACTTACTATTCGGACAACTATGTTCACTCTATAACTAAGTTTCTAACTTGTAACCAACAATATACAGAATCATTTGATAAATGTTCGGTTTGATTTTGCATTGTCTTTTTTTTTTAGTAACATGCATCGAGATTGAATTAGTTTGATTTATGTTTTGTTTGTAAAATTGTCGCGTAATAACTACCACAATCAAACTAACAATATGCAGACGAGGGGATTCGATTTTGGATATGACGGTGAGAGTCTTATTTCAATCTTCGGCTATTCTTTAAATTTGAATACATAAAGGGTGAATACAATATCATCACAGGTTATATGTACCATGTGCATATTGTATGGGAATGATAGCTAAGAATAAGTTAAATGTAGTATGTTTTGGTAAACACAAATTACGTAGCAGTCAAGTATAATAAACAAGATGTTTAGATTGTTTTAATGAGATTATACTAACTGAACTCCATACCATAGTCCCAAGTGTCGTTTTAACAGTGGAGACGCAAACCAAAAAACAAGTTGACCCAAAGGATTTGCTGGGGGGCCTGAGGATTTTACATAAAATAGACAAATACATTTCAGATTTTTTTTTCGAAAACAAAGGTTTCTAATTTACTCAAGTTGGAAAGGAGAAGAGAAAGGGCGTTATTAAGATGTCAAAAAAAAAAAAAGAGAAAGGGCGTTATTAAGTAGCAAGAGGACACGTCATTTTCTAGAATTAGACAAATCAAAATCACGTTTTGTAAGTTGCCTCTTTTGTCATCTTCCTATTGTAATCCCTGCCACCTACCTGTTCCTCCTTCCAAACTCACCAATCACGACAAACCCTTCTTTTGAGCCTTTTCTGAATTTGTTTAACCTCTTTCTCCTCTTGTTCTTCAAATTTATGTTAACAAAAAATGAGTGGCTCCTATACGATAGACACAAAATTAAATGCATGTTGTTTCTTAACACTCACGGGTTGCTTGAGGCCTTGACATTTTCGGATTACCATCTCTTAGGCCCAATGGGCTTTACTTTGGGCCTGGACGCTCCGTTTTAGCTTCTGTGTGCAGTTTTAGAAATCGGGAGAGAGACAAATTCAAACACGAAGAGACGCAGAGAGAGTGAATTCATGGCGGCTACGATGAGAGGATACAGCGAGGGAGAAGAGAATGATTATGCGGCGTTGCAGAGTGCGAAAGAGTGGACAAATTGGTCGTTGAAGAAAGCTAAAGTGGTGGCTCACTATGGATTCATCCCTCTCGTCATCTTCGTCGGTATGAATTCAGATCCTAAACCTCATCTCTTCCACCTCCTTAGCCTCGTCTAATCCTATTCAAACTTTTGCTTTTGTGATCTTCTTGAAATTCGAATTATGTGTATGAGATGTGTTTCTGATCTGTGAATTCGAGATACACAAATTTGAATCTATTTCATACCAAATTTTGAAAACCAACCAACAATGCCCTAAACAGAACCAAGGTGTTTGGCGAAACGAGAAATCAACACAGGAGTATACAACTTTCATATAATCATCATAACAGTTTCAATTTTGTTAAGCTTTTCAAATTTCACTGGGCGTGGAATTCTCGGAGGCTTCGTTTTCAGATTTGGGTTTAGGCTCAACACTGCCTCGTCTGTTTCCAACGTTCTCGATGAGCCTAACCAAATCCGACATCTTTGGCCTCTGGTCTGGTACTTTCACTACACAGGACATTGCAATCTGCAACATCTCCACCATCTCTTCCTCTATGTTTGCATACCTTAGAAGCTCGACGTCGAAAACCTCTGCTGTCCATTCCTCTCTCACTACCGAATGTACCCATCGAACCAAGTGGATAATCTCATCTCCTGCAGTTATCCCATTTTCCTAAACATTACTAAACCGGAATATATAACAATGTGTTCTGCTCTTTTCGGGTTTGTAACTTTACCTGCAGTGGTGTGAATGGGTGATTTTCCGGTGAGTAGTTCGAGCAGTACTACACCAAAGCTATAAACATCTGACAGTTGAGATGATTTTCTTGTATCGGTTACTTCTGGTGCACGATAACCAGCTTGTCTGGAGATTGGTGGAGCCAATGGGCTCATCACCGCGGTTAATCCGAGATCAGAGACACATCCGTTATTCTTGGAATTCAAGAATATATTTGAAGATTTGATGTTCCCATGGACCAACTTCCCATTGTTTTCTTTGTGGATTCGTGTGATTCCTTTAGCTGCGCCAATCGCAATTTTCATTCTTGTTTCCCAGTCTAGAGGAATCCTGTTTTCTCCTCTGTTACCTGCAAGACCCAATTGCAAACCGAAAACATGAGGGGTGTTCAATCTTCTATAAATATATATACAATATGAAATCAAAGCGATACAACTGATACAAAAACCAAAGAAAATTCTAATATGTTAAACAAATATACATTTTTCTACATCTCTAATACCAAAACCCAAGATTCAAGCCAGGAATCAGGATACACTGATTTTATTATAAGCCTAACCACTGCTTGTTGCTATATGAGCCTATGACGCATTAGAGACGAGAGTGAAACGTACCATGAAGCAAAGAAGCCACACTTCCTTGGCTGAAATAGTCATAAACCATAAGCTTCTCGTCTTTGGAATAATAATAAGCCTTAAGCTCCACAACATTTTCGTGTTTAATACTTCCAATGATCTCCATCTGCTGCTCGAAATCGCGTTTTCCAGCAGCAACATCCTTAAGCCGTTTCACGGCAACAGAAGTTGCATCTTCAAGAACCGCTTTATACGTGGTGCCAAACGTGCCTTTACCAAGAACCTCGGCAGAAGCTCTCAATAAATCCTCGAGATCAAACGCGTAATTGCATCCTTCAAAGAAAGATAACCGGTTGTTTGCATCTTCCATACGCGAAACGAATTTCTCAGGAGACATCCCGCCTTTCTTCTGCAGCTTATTATCCGAAATCATTCCATCACCACGTCTTAATTTCCTTCTCAAGTAACAAACAGTCACCAAAAATGACAAAGCCGCAACTACTACAATGGAAATAGCGATGACAATCAACAAGAAGACCGTCTCGGTGAGTCCAAAGAAGTGAGCTTTTGGCCTCTGAGCAGTCTGGCTGCGTGTTGGCTGAAAGATAGTGCCGTCACCAGGAGGAATAACACCTTGATCAGAAGGAATAACACCGGTGCCTTCGTAAGACGAAGCCGGAAATCTCTTAAGCCAATCTGGTATTGGTCCATCGAGTTTGTTATTAGACAAATCAATGTGCTGCAGACTAGAGAGAGCACTGAGATCCGGAATTTCACCGGAAAGCGAATTGTTAGCAAGATCCAACGACTGAATACGGTTGAGACGGCTCAGCGAATCCGGGATAGTTCCATTAAACCCATTGTTTGAAAGATTAACACTAGTGAGATTCTTCCAAACAGAGAAATCCAAAGGCAGAGGACCCGAGAAGTCGTTGTTCTGAAGATAAAGAAACGCCAAGTCTTTCAACTCGACAAAATCCGCCGGAAACACACCCGAGATTCGGTTAGATCTGAGACTGAGAACCCTGAGAGCAGAGAGCCTGCTCAGAGTATTGGGAGGAATCTGACCATCGAGTCCAACAGCTGGTAATCTAACAGCTATGATTCGAGATCCGTCTCGATTACAAGTAACTCCGGTCCAGACATTGCAGACAGAAGAAGTCTGGTTCCAGTTGAGTTCACGAGTGTGACGCATAATAGTAAGAAACTCGAGCAATGCGCGTTTATCTTGAACTGGATCTGCTTTTCCTCCATAGACAATCAAACCCAAACACAGAATCCATAGACAAACCCTCCAAGCTTCCATTGGTGAAAAAAAACCAAAACGAGCTGTTTTATTTTTCTAGAGCTGGAGAGACAAAACAAAAACCAACTAACTCAATTTAACAGATGATGATTACAATAAAAATGGGTTTGTTTCTGCACTTTAATTTAAACTAAAAAGCACCAAAAAGCAAAAAGCAAAAGAAATCAGACTTCTACAAGACAATGGAGTGGGAGACAAAGAAAGAAAGAGAGACTGTAGCTTCGAAAATAACGAAATGAAACTCCTTTTTTTTTTTTGCCTTGTCTCTACATTCGAGCTTTAATTCGAAACCCTAGAAATTTTTTGGGGGCTAAAAAGTGGAACCTNAAAAAAAAAAAAAAAAAAAAAAAAAAAAAAAAAAAAAAAAAAAAAAAAAAAGTGGAACCCTAACTCTGTATAAAAAGGATTAAATTTATTCAAATTAAAGCTAATACAATAACGAATTGGTACCTCGCTTTTCCAGATCTGAACTTTACAACTCTTTTTCTTTTCTTCTCGAGAACCGATCAAGTCTGCATCTTTACAAGAACAAACACAATTCGTATTGTTAGATTAGAAATTAAAGCTTCATACAGTAAAAAAACTTGAAATTAGATGCGAGAACGTGACCAAAATGTTTTACCAATGAGAAACCCAGAATATATTTGAAGGAAGAAGAAGAAGAAGAAGAGAGAGACGAACTTATAAATTATGCAGTGTCGATAATGTGAAGAAGAACCGCCATTGACGCGCACTGAAGTTAAGAGCTTCTGGTTATTCTTTTAGCAACGGATATAATTTATTTTTTTTGGTTTTTTTTGTTTGGGCATTAAAGTGTTGGTTTTTTTTGTTTGGGCATTAAAGTGATGAAAGTGACGAAGGAAGACAGTGATGCGACCGGTTATTATATACCGAACCGGAATATACCGGAATAGCTTTGTCTTTAGCTTTGATTTTTTATTGGTCTTTTTATACAAATTTGGTTATTAAATACCGAACCGGCATGTTCCGGTTGAATATCCTGACGTTATTAACATAGAAGATTAGTTGGTCAACGCTTTACCTAATAAAAAGAGAGACTAATTAATTATGGTAATCAAGTTAATATTGGACTTACCAAAATACGTTACTATTATTTTTGTATATGTATATAGTACTTGTTGTCATAATGAACCTCAAAGTTCAAGCCTTAAATGCATATTGATTTCAACCATTTTTAATGNTTAATGTATTTTTTTTTTTTTTTTTTTTTTTTTTTTTCTGGCATATGCGTATTTTTTTAAAAAAACTAATACTTTTCCTCTAGTGTATTAAATATTGGACCGACCCAATTATAGAATTTATGGTGCGTCATAATAGACCAATAATTTCAAATCTTTCATGATTAATGTGATGATTTTATACCAACTTAGCCTAGTTGATTCCTTTCTCTTTTTTCCTTCAACATTGAGTGGCTATCTAAATTAGACCACTGAATCTAAAAAGAATTTTTTTAATTTATATTTTTTCACTATTTTAGTTTCATCCGTGCATTAACTAGCCAATAATAGTATTTTGTGGTTTTACAAAAATGATTAACCATGATGAGAAGAACGAGAAAGTGATAAGAAAATAAAATAAAATAGAAACTTGTTTTATTAGAATGTGACAATATCTTCATACACAATTTAAATCTCGCACAAAACCAGGATCTCGTCACTTCCTAAAAACGGGTGACATTTTTTTTTTTTTTCAAATCTCAGGTTTCCTTTTTAATATTTCGGAATTTTGATACCCGAAGAAATAATCACATGCTGTGATGTTGCTATAAGACTATACAAAAGAAAAATATAATAAGAGATCAAAGACAGATAATGATCGGTTTGAGATAACCGGTACCAGTTGTTTTCAGGTTGAAAGGACAACCGAGAGAATCAATTTCCCGGTCCATTCTTCACCCGGTTTAAGTGTGATGGGTTTCTCAATGGCTGCTCCATCAACACACAACATGTGTTTGTACTCTTCATCCCCTAAATCAGTCAACGCTCTAGCTTTCTTGTCCCATGGATTCCATACAACTGCAAATAAAAACCGAGAATCTCATTCTGTTAAAACCAAGTAAAAAATGTGTGTTGTGGTTAAGGTTTTTGGTGTTTTTGGATCTTACCAACATCAGGTAGACCTTCTTTCTTGACGAGGAATGTGCGTTTTCTCTCGTGGTCGAAAACCGCAACCACGTCTTTAGAATTCAGGTACACTCTATCGATCTCGGATTCAAAGGTTAACGCATCGCCTTGCTCTGTGAACCGCTCTTTCTCGAGCAAGTTATCAAGGTAGTCGAGAGTTTCCAGCCCTTCAACTCTAACTTCACTGATGGGAAAAAAGAAAGCATTGAGTTGTACGGTTTTATTATGTGGGATCGAAGGGAGAGTAGAGAAGCTAAAACTTGGTGTTTTTACCTGATATCAGAAATGGAGAAGTAAGTGTGGTAGGCAATGGAAAAGCTAAAAGGCTTTGAATTGATGTTTCTGACTCGAGATATCAGAGTTAAGTTCCCATCTAATGCCAAAGAAATTCTCAGATGAAACTCAAAGCTGAAAGAAAAGCAATAGCTATTAAGCAATCTGAAGTGCAATAGGCGGGATCATCTCAAGGAATAAAAATAGGATCTTTTGGTTGGGTTGTAACCTGTGAGGCCAGACCCTTGTGTCTTCATCAGAGGACTTAAGTGCCAAATCAACATAGGCTTTGCCAGTCGAATCGAAATTAGGTAAATCAGGTGGATTCTTTTCCACATGCCACATCTTGTTTCTCGCAAACCCGTGTTGCTCAAGTGAACCTCGGGTTCCAAACTATTTCAAGAGTATGTACACAAATTTAGAAAAACAATGATCGAAATCAAGTCCAAGATTACATGTTAGAATTTTGAAGAGTCAATGTACCTGAGGAAAGCATATAGGGATTCCTCCTCGTACTGGATGAGGAGGTTTCGAGTTAGCCTGAAACAAAGATGATCCTATTATCATCATTCATAGAAAAGCCTCGTAAATGTCGAAAAAAGCCGGGAAATTTTGTACCTTGGAGCTGGTGAATAACAATTCATCACCCCTGTCAGTCTTCCAAGAAAGAACTTGGCCTCCATGTAAACTAATCTGAACAACACAAACTATCAGCTCACTAAACCAAAAATGTGAATACCTTAATCACATATTATAACACAAGAATTAGATCTCAAGATATCAACTTTCAAGAATCAGAACACTTTGAACATACTTATATCTATCTGAACCTAAGAACCCAAATGCACAGATTCCCCAAAATCAAATGTATACAATCGGAAAAAGTCCAATTTTCTAGGACCAAAGGAAGAGTTTGTAAGAGGAAAAACATCGAACAGTTGGTGGGCGATGTTAAAGTCAACAACATCTTATCCGAGAATCATCGAAATCCGAATCTTGCATCATTCTACGAGAAGAAAACAGAATATGGAAGAATAAAAGCAATCACCTTTACAGAAGCACCTTTAGGATTCTGAAGAAGAATCTGATCGGTTCCATTTTTATCCTTAACCAAGTCAACGATAGGTCTCTTCTCAGCACTGACTCCTCCTCCAGATGGTTCCATTTTTTGTTGATTAGCAGATTTTCAATACCAAAAAAGAAAAAAAGACTTGGAGAGATTTGTCTCCTTTGGTTTTTTTGTCGGGTATTTAAAAATCGAGGAAAGGGAAAAAAAAATTAGGCGAAGAAATCACAAGAATCAACGAGAAAAGGAAAACTCAAAGATTTCTCGTGGAATTAAAACCGAAACCTCAACCACCAACTTAGTCCTTTTCTTACAACGAACAAAGCTACAACACACACGCACAAGAAGAGGATAGAGTGAAAGTAAATAAACACGATTAAGACAAGACGTGAGGTTGAGATTCAAAACGGAAATACAAAGTCCGTATACTAAACACACGATGATTCCCGGAAAAATTAAATCTAATTTCCCGGGAAAAACATAAGAGAATTGGGAGACTAGAAAAGCTGGGATTTTTGGAGAAAATTAAGAGATGCCCAGATGAAGTTACGTAATGAAATCAAGAACCCAGAAAGGAAGAACACACAACTTTTTGTTTTTTTGAGTTGGAAGAAGAATCTGAAGTTGTCTCATGAAGAAAAATTAGAGATATTTAAAGAAACGGAAGTCATAAAAAAGGGGCCGAAGATTCAAAAGGTGAAAAAGGTTTGCAGTTTGGTATATTTTATAAAATTGTATATATAAGTGGATAATTTCCTCGTTTCGTGATCTATCAATTTGAAGATGATTAATGTTTTTATGTTTGATTGATTATGACATTAAACCTTTATATAATATTTATTTTTCCCTCAAAAGGCTAGACAATTAACTCAATTCAGTGTATTTGATGGTAAAGTACAGTAAAACCTCTATAAATTAATAATGGACTTAGAAAAATGATTAATTTTTTAGAGATATTAATTTATAGAGAAATTTCTTAGTTTATTATATTTTCATAATTTTTTTTTAAAAAAATTGTACTTTACCTTAAATTTTATATAAATTTCTATTAAAATTGTTATGTATTTAAAAATTTGTATATTTTCTGATTTATACATGCATATTGTTCCACATTGTGTTAACATGTTTGATTTCGGAAATTTAAAGAAATAACTGACTTAAAAATCCAAATAAAAATGATACATACAGAAAAATTTAAGGTTTAAAAATTTACGTCTACTTAATATCGATGATGATAAAGATGAAATAATAATACTAAAAGTAGTTACATATGATAAATAATTCTCGCTTCAAAAACTATTCTCAATATTTAGAAGCAGTTCGAGATGACTTAGTAAGAAAATTTAATTTAGTGGTTCATTTTATCAACATAAACTTATAAAAAGATATAAAACACGTCGTATTTTACTACAGTATATATATATATATATATATATATATGTCTAAGATTTATGATTATTAATTTTTGTTATTATTGGGATTATATTTTACATTGGACTTTCAAAAAAAATATTATCTTATTATTTTATCGAAAGTTGTTGTTTTTTACACTGGCCCATTTAGGATTGAAGAATTTTGTTAATTTATAATGAGTATTAATTTATAGAGGTTCTACTGTATACTTTTTTTATTCAAAATTATTAATGAAAATTCTTAGTTAATGTCATTTCACTGAATTACCATATCAAAAGAAGCTAAAATTTCCGGTACTCAAGTCCTATGGAGGAAGAGGGTTGAACTCATTCACTATTATGTAGTTGGCGATGGCTAGACCGCTCTTCAATCTGATTCTGTGAAAAACAATAGCATTGAAATTCAGTATTAAAGTTTACAATGATTTTTGAACTCTGAAATACGAGAACAACCATATTAGTTTTTAGATAACCAATGAATCACTAGTTTTACCGTGAACCAATTTGATAGTTTTTACTTTCAAAGAGTGGATGCTGGATATTTTTGGTGAATTATTTGTTTTAAAGAAAATCATTTTGATTATGAAGATCGACCAAGTCGATCATTTAAACCTAATTGTTATGTTAGATCTTATACCAAGTCTGAGTTATATATAGTGGAATCGGAATATGTTTTTGCTACACGGTCATGAATAAAGATGTTAGGTTGATCTCGGAACCAAATATTGCTAGCCTACAAAAACAAGTTTGGAAAAAGATGTCCCAGTAGTTTAAATATTTTATGTATCAAACTCATTCTGGTTGGGTTGACCTATTAATTACGTATAGATCGATACCTAAGACTTGATAAAAAAAAAATGCCCAAGATGAAAAAATGATAAATCATCTTTTGTTCAAGTGTCCACTAATTCTCAAATATGAGCCGTAACAAGTATACCATATTCTCCAAATATTTTCTTGAGTATCTTTATATCATTTTTTTTTTCTATTATGGTAGGGATTGAGACTAGTCAGTTTCTTACATATCTTTGTATGTTGTTGTACATTTGAAAACTGAGAAACGGCAGATTCTGTGATAACAAAAATAGATCTCTCATAATACTCTTCTTGCTGTTTCTGAATCTGATGTGTGGGGGGGGCATAGCATAACTAGCTGCAATGAGTTTGGAAACTCGTTGATCTTTCAGCAAATGAATATCATACTGTCAGGTGGATTATGACATGAGAACAAAAATTTGGGTGATTTTTAGGTGGAATATTTTTCGATAAACAATGAAATTCTAAATTTGGTTCATGAGACTTAAAAATTCAAGTTGATGTCTTTCCTCTTTATACTTAGGATTAGAAACATTCATGTAATCAATGGAATTTGTTTGGAGAAAGATTGTCAGCATGTGGTTTTTAAATTGAAGTGTCCTAAGCTATTGGACATGTTGGAAAATTTTAGAATAAACTAGATTTTGATTTACTTTAAGCTCAAGATTAGAATATTAAAAATAAAATCTATACCAAAAAAATTCCAATATTTTTATATCTTATTTGTAATTTTTAAAAATAAATAGGGTAATTAAAATCTTAACAAAATATCAAATTAATGAAATAATGATTAGCTACTAATGATTTTAATAAAATATCATATTTTCGAAAACAATGGGATACATTATATATTTATATGGTAACTAAATGCATACATTAATACAATTTTCTAAAGTATTTAACGTGACCTCATTTAAAACTAAATACTTATCAAAACGTTAATGTTATATATGTAAATATTAAAATATCATATTTTAGTAAGTTTAAACTTATAAGACATATATTATTGAAAATTAATCAACAAACCCAACAACAAAATACCAATAAACAATTACAAAAACAGATAGGAAACCAAAAATAAACCAAATATGTTTATTCTAATTAACGCGAAAAATAAACCAAACATGTTTATTCTATTTAAACGCGTTAATTTTAAACTGTAAATCAAAATTTAATTTGTTTCAATTCAACTGTAAAACGCGATTGGTTTATGGTTTGATTGGTTTTGGTTTAGGTTTAATCGGTTTGGTCAATCTCGATTTCATTTGGGTTCTGAAGATTAATTAGATTTTTAAAATTATTAAAATAAGATTTATTAAACACAAAACACGATTTGATATCGCTAATTATTCGGTTTATGATCGATTTAATTAAATATGGTTATTAGTAACGAGTATCAAAAGTTTGTGTAGTTAAATCATAGAAAATGATAGTTTATGGTGTTAGGCAACGAGAAAAATAGTACAGGGTGTCTCAGGTTTATTTACTATAGTACATGGCTATTAAAGCCGTCAACCCAACCTTACTAGTTATACACTACCAATACTAATGAACGAATTTTAAAAAACGTCAATATCATTTTTCTTTATAAATGATTAAATATTCTTTTCTTCTTACGTATTTAACAGTAAATACAAAATTTTTGTTTATCAACAGTGTCAAACAATTTCTTCAGTAGTGTTGAAATCACTTGAACAGATCTCTGATGATTATTTCTACGATCTAATTGGCTGAGTAGTCAATTATATAAAAACATGATATGAGGATAAAGGATAAAAGAAAAACAAAGAAGATGATGTGAGGACAGCTGGTCGTGATGATAGGCGTGGGGATGGGTAAAGACCTTGACATGCGACCATGATTAACGGAATTAACTGACTTTTCTCGTTAATTACTAATTAATTGGTTTTATACTTGGTCGCGGTCTTAGTTTAGTTGATAAATATGTTTGGGTTTAGTGCAAAAAAACCCGTGAACTAACAAAAATTTGCAAGTTTACCCATGAAAAAATTATGGTGCAAGTATACCCCTCAACTGACCAAAAACGTGCAATATAGCCCTTGTCGTATATTTTTTTTAAAAAAAAAATTGTATATCGCTGTGTATAAGTATCGAAACTACGTCAGGTCTCGAACTTCTGACCTCTACAAATAGAACAGACAACTTAACCACTTGAGCTAACTCATTTCAATTGAACACACTCGTATATATATATTCCGTGTTCCTTCTTCTTCCCTGCAATCCGAATCGAAACCTTGTTTATAAAGTTAGATACACTATTGGCCATGGCGACTTCATAAACAAGACTTCGATTCGGATTCATTGAGTTCAAGGAAGAAGAAGGAACACAAAATATATATATATATATACACGAGTGTGTTCAATTGAAATGAGTTTGCTCAAGTGGTTAAGTTGTCTGTTCTATTTGTAGAGGTCAGGAGTTCGAGACCTGACGTAGTTTCGATACTTATACACAGTGATATACAATTTTTTAAAAAAATTATACGACAAGGGCTATATTGCACGTTTTTGGTCAGTTGAGGGGTATACTTGCACCATAATTTTTTCATGGGTAAACTTGCAAATTTTTGTTAGTTCACGGGTTTTTTTGCACTAAACCCAATATGTTTTAACTGTTTTTTTAAGCTTTTTGATTCTTTCAGCAGATAAAACTAACATGCATAGTAGTAACACACACAAAAAGGTCTGTTTGACAAAGAACAAGTCTGCACAAGCCAATAACTGAATGCAGACTGAATAAAAAAATTAAGCATTTTGTACTATAATTTTGAACCCAAAAAAAAAAAAAAAATTATGATTTAAAATTACTCTTATGCATTCAAAATCTCGTTCTTAAGATTGGTTTTTAATTCGATTTTCTTAATCTTTTCTCCTAAGAATTTGATGATTTCCAATCGTTCGGTTCGATCGTTGATGATTCTTAGCATTTCTCACCTATGGATTTTTCACCCCTTATTCCTACGTTGAAGACTTTTTTGTGGACTCATTCTTTGAGATCGATTTCATGCATTTCTTTTTGTCTTTTCAATGTGTCAGACGACAGTAGATTGGCCATTGGATCTCGGAGTCTCAACCTGGAGTTTCATTGGGAGGTAAACTTAAGTCATCATAGGAGGAAGAATTTAATCGATGTTTTCGATAGTCAATCATCTTCTTTTAAGATCTTACGTTTTGGTATTTTGTTATGGTTCCAACTTAGTTGATTTTGGTGGTTTGTTTTTAGTGTCTTCCCCTTTATTAGAATCTTTCTTTGTAATGTCTCCGAATTTTTTAGATTTGCCGGCTTGGACTCCGGGGAACGGTAGTGACCGCCTAAGTATGGATTTTTTTTTCACAATTTCACAATTTCACCATTTCGTCATCTCTCTAACAGTCTCTTGTTATGTTTTCTTTTCTTCAACCAAATCTATATTTCTTCTTTTTTCAGTAGGAAAGCTAAATTCTATGTATGAAATACTAAACCCAAATATATTGATGTACAATCTGTTTAACGAGATAAGCTAAACCCTAAGTATGGATCCCTAAAAGACAAACTAAATGTATTGATATACTATCTGTTAAAAGAGGTAACATGAACCCTATGTATGAATTTCTAAACCAAAATATATTAAGGTACAATTTATTTGAAATCTTTAAAATCTGTTAAAATCTGTTAAAAGAGGTAACATGATGCTAATGTTTTTTAGTGTCAGATGATTTAGTGTCATTTTTAAAAATGATACAATAATTCTAGTATCACTTAAAAAGTGATGCTAAGTTTAAAAATAAATGACACTAAAAACATACATTTTTGTAGTGGTATTGGCCACTTTGAATATTGGTCCCAATATGTGCGTTCTATAAGATTGATGTCTCATTACATTATTTCATACTGTTGATTTTGCCAAAATTTATATAGCTAAAAGCCTAAGAACCTATGATTGATCTACATTTCTTCTCTCTAAAATTATATTGATGCTTGAAACTTGGAAACAAATTTTTTGTCGTTTCATGCCGACCTCCCATATCTTTAATGCGTCATTACGTCTTGTTTGCAACGACGTTGGTCGTCCATCCATATTGTTTATTCGTAATCATTAGTTTATTAAATTTATATTGAAACGTGCAATCATCTGAAAATGTAGATTAGAAATACAAGTGTACCTCATACAGGAACAAGTTTAGAAAAACACATCAGTCAGACTAATGAGACGTTGCATCTGTGAATTTCGAAGAAATTGGTATGTGAAAATTTACGTCTATATTTAACAATCATTCTGTAAACCTGAGGTTAAATATAACCCAACAAAACAAAATGATAGATATTTGGTTGGTTTTTGTCACAACAGGCTTTTTTTCAGAAATGATTGTTTTTGGGCCTTAGCCCTTTAAATTCTCATTTACTGAGAGGGCCGAAAACTAAGCCCAGTCTCCATGCTCCAGAAGTCACTGTGGACCAGTGAATGGATCTAAACAGAGTTTCGAAATTTGCAAGTGCTAAGATGCTTTTTATATATTATCCGCGAGAGAAAATCAATGTAAATCAGTATTTAGATACTATCTTACTGATCGATTAGTGATTACTACATAGTTTTATCAGGAGATCCTGTTTCATAACCGGATTCGGACTCTGGTAAGGTTCTGGTCACAGTGGCAGATGGCATTTTACTTCCACCAACCCATCTGCTCTCAAGCACTTCACCATCATTCTCCATCATCCCTTGAATCTTCTTAGTTCTTGAAAACCTAATCCCCATTGTACCCACAAACCCTAAAAGTCCGAGCACGCTAAGCCCTAATACAAATCCCACCCACCACCATTTCCTCCACAACTCGACCTTCTTCTTCTTCTTCTCTACGGGCTCGATCACCGTATAATCTCCGTGCCCTGAACCGTAACAAACGCCAGGCAGAACCATTCGGCTTACTATATGAGCCGCTTCATCATCTTCGGTCTGTGCCTTGAAGCTCACGCATCTTACTCTAGACAGCATAGTCGGATCAGAGTACTCTTTGGGTAAGTCTCTAAACGAGACCTCTACTTGATTCCCCATCTTCAGACTGATCTCTTTGACATTGTCTTGATCCGACACGTCCAAAACCCTAAACCCTAAGACAGAAGTGATTAACCGGTAACCGGGTACGGTATACCAATGGTTAGACCAATTCCCTAGGTTTTGGTACACTATAGCGACTCTTCTTGCAGGGGGAACTGAAACTGACCTTGCCGGAATAAAAACGTTGCTAAATTTGGCCCCGGAGTTCCAAAGACTCTTCCCAGTGAGACGGACGATGGAGACTTCGATACCGGAGAGATTTCCAGGTAAGATAGCTCGGTATAGAGCACCGGTATGATGTTGGTTGGTTAACGTCTTGAGAGCGAAATTCTCAAGGGATTGAGACAAAGAATGTGGTAAAGTGACATTAAGGACTGATGTTGTGGAGTTGAAGTTGATGACAGAAGATGGTGATGCAGAAGAAAACAAAGTGGTGTGGAATAGTAAGAACACAACACAACGAGTGAAAGACTTTATTAAGTTCATGTTTTCTCTTTTGTGTTTGGTTTTGTTTTCTCTTTTGGTGAAATGTTGAGTTAGAGTGTAAAAGAAGCATAAAAGGTTGGGCCATAAGAAATGATGCATGTATTAATTTATTAAAAACTCAACTGAGTGGGTCTAGTCTATAATTTGATCTTATTAACAAAATGAAATCATGTTGTAATATATTAGAAGTAATAAAACTGGATCACTTTGATTAAACTCGGTTTTAATTATATTGTCAAGTTTTAAGGGTGTAAATCTGGATTTGGACACTGATCTTGACAATACAAAAATATCTTATTAATCCTTGTGAAAGTCTCAAAAATTGATGATAAATTCTTTTTTTTTTTTTTATGTATATATAACTTTATGAATGAGTGAAATAAAACTTTTGAGAAAGTAATGCATGCAAAGAAAAAAACATCAAAGAGTTGACTATCTTTTTTATCTTTTGACAATTGAACAATCATGTTCATGCCGCTGATTGCGCCCTTTTCCTCCTTCCCTAAATCATTATTTCTAACGACTAGTTTTATATAGGAAGATTCATAGTTTCATACCAACAAATAAATCAATAATTAAGAGCAACCTACAAAATTTCATTTAGACTTAACCAATGTTGCGAAAGTCAGAAAAATTACATAGAAAATTTTAACCGTAGCGATGCAAACATTTTTTTGCTTTAATGTACTTTTTAAAATAAACAACTTCTATCATAAAAATCCTGAGAATAGCGATACTAACATTTGAAACTTTAAAATTTATTACTCAATGTACTTTTTAACATAATTTTATCATGAAAATCCTCAAAATGAATTTTAGTTCATCATGTTATCATTTCTAAGAAATGAATAGAATGGATAATTTTCTTCACTTGATAGTTAGCTCTTTTTTTTTTTAACAATGAAAATTTTCTTTGAATTAACAGGGCTCAAACCCAAGAAATGAGAGTCGATATAGGACTCAAAGGCGTTGCACAAAAACTGAAAAACTTGAAACAAAAGTCGATCTATATCTAAAAAAGGAAAAACATAGATCAAATATCAGGAAGATGCTGCAGAAGGCATAACGTCGTTAGTAAGAATGGAATGGAGCCAATGGGGACCTCCATGAGCTTGTAGGACTGATTTCGATGTTCCCGAGAGACGCTCACAACAATGGTTTGAGCAGCCACATTCACTACCACACATCCATCAACCACCATGGATGAAACCTGCTTTATAAAGCTAGGATAAAATGTAAGAGCTTATTAAACCTTGGGAGTGAAACCGGTTGTAATATTGCACGGACAACAAGCATATAAGAGATCTCGAACAAAATGTTCGTATATCATAAATCACACAAATTCTCCGCTACCCATTACACACTGAGGAGATCCGCTTCAGTTGGAGAGGAGACCAATGAGTAGGATCAGCGGCTATGATGCAACGTAAGACCGTCGTGTTCGTAAATCAGCCATAATGATCCACATTTTCTCTTATTGTTTATCCATGAAGATACAATGTTACATTTGTAACTATGGAAAGGGGGTGGTTGCCAATGATCGATACCAGCAGGTAATAACATCTTGAGTTATGGATTTTTGGAGCTAGCTTGGTGAAAACATCTCCACTCATCAGCTTCATCCATCGCTTTGGCTAAAATGCAGTGAGTGATATCATGACTTTTGTTTGTTTAAATAAATTTATAAACTAATACACACTGCCGACTAGGAAGTTGTAATGTAGTAAATGGCCAATCCACATAATCCATTGGTAATCATAGTTGAAATGTAAATGGATATT
Organism: Odontarrhena argentea; assembly: GCA_900406245.1. NCBI lineage: Eukaryota > Viridiplantae > Streptophyta > Magnoliopsida > Brassicales > Brassicaceae > Odontarrhena > Odontarrhena argentea. Next base: position 20,848 of record OVAF01000188.1, on the reverse strand, counting down.
ATCGAAATAAGAATGATGGAATAGAAGAAAATAAACAAGTAGATAAGACGAGAGATGAGGTTTTATTCAATAATAAACGAACGATAGGCTTTCAGGCAGCTATCACGCGTACTGGCTAATAGAAAGAATCAGCATCGACCGACACTATGAGAGTGGTGATCGACACCTTGTCGAAGTAGAGTCGACCGCCACTAGGGGAGTGTCGATCGAAAATATTGGGAATTATTGATTCTCGAATCTCGTACTTGCAAAACAGATTCTTGGTGTACCACACCTGTTATCCAAAAAGAATCCCTAGGAAACCAAATGGTGTTTTTCGAAACCTACAAGGATCAATTCAATAGTTTCTAACATGCTTCACAATATCCTGAACCAAATGGTGTTTTGTGAGAAAGAATTATGCATACCTAGAACAGTTCAGGTACCTACCAATGTGGTGTGCATTTAGCAAAAAAAATTATATCTAATTCCTAAGTAATTCCTACCTGAAAAATTATATTATTCACGTTAAGATTTAGCATACATACATAACAGATTCATCATGCAAATAAAACCAAGATTCAATCCATAACCAATCTTGTGCCCTTAGCATACCCTAAGCCTAATAATAGCATTAGTTAGACATGATAAACGATGAACACATAATCAAATCTGAATAATAGTACATAAATATAAAAGAGCATTTAATGAGAAAAGTCAAAAAAGCGTGAAAACTCTGTTGTCTGCTAGCTAGTAAAAGAGATCAAAGATAATATAAAGTGTTAAGTACATAAACGAAACTAGGGCTTCAGACTTTTTAAGGAATGGGCTTGGACTTTGAAATCGTGAAGAATCTTCTCGGCCAAATTATTGTCAATCGACATTGTGGGTGTGTCGGTCGACACTCTTCGTAAAAGCACCAATCTTCGACCGTCTACAAATAGTAATTCTCCAGAAAATCTCCAAACTGTCCAAAATGCTCTAAAGCTACTAATCTCAAACAAGTACCTAAATTGACTAAAAAAGACTCGATAAAACCTAAGATATTGTGGCTTAAAGCGGGTAAAAAACACGATAAATCAACTCCCCCAGACAAAGATCTTGCTTGTCCCCAAGCAAAACTAAGTAAGTGGAAGATGTTTGAAAACCTTGAGACTAACCTTTTCCTTTGGAGATCGCATATGTCATCCCCAGCTTAGTGAAGTAATCATCGCAGAAAAACCAAACTCGGACCACGATGTACTTCTTCGTTGGCTTCCTCAGCTTCCTAGATTCAAACCCACGGATTTCACTGCCAATCGTTGGACTGTCTTCGATTCCACAACTTTCGGCCTCAACTGCTCTCATGTCTTCGAAATTCCTTTCTCATCCTCGCATATGACAAATCTTAACTTGCGCAACCTCAATTCTCACCCAGACTTATTCTTGAATATTGATGCAGACTTTTCTCGTTTTTATCGTTAAGATTTTTTTTTTCTTTGCACATATATATATATATATATATATATATTTATATGCATTACATATATAACAATATATCGTGGCATAAAACCACACTTCATACAAAACAACACAAATGTCATGTCATAAGACACCGTCCCAAGACACATGTCAATGTGGCATGCAATATTCGAGACATTGAACACAATTTGCTTTAACAAAATATTATAAACATGCATTATCAAGCAATTCTTCTTATTTTTGTATAATAATTGAGTATTTCTTGGACGGAGACCAAAACATTAGATAGGTTAAGTGGTTTTACAAATGGAGTAATTCTCAGCAGATCTGTGATGTAAACTAAGTTTGATGTTTATTGGAATTTTATATATGCTATGTGGAAAAATATTATATCATTAGCTAACATGTCTTGCAATGATGCTAAAACATTAAATGATGTTCACTTTTTTCGTAATAGTAGAATTTGTTGCTAGTTATGTCATGTTTCGGACCTGCAACATGATGTTCCTTACTTGTGAATAAATCTTTCACTAGGATATCTCAAAGGCATTTTCAATTTTTTACACCCAAATCAAAACCTATCTTGTAAATTGGGTTAGGTCTTTTTTCAATTCCCTAATTATTTTCTAAATGGACCCATTTCGCTAATTCTCCCCTTTAAGAGAAATTGCTAGAAATAGCACATTCCACATATCATTTTTTAAATCTAACATCTTTCATTTTTTTAATTAAAATGTATCATCTTTTATTTTTTAAAAAAATTCTTACAATTGAATTATTTCTAGGGTTTAGGGTTTAGAAAAATTTTAGGGTTTAGAATTTACTTTCGGTTTTTAGGGTTTAGGTTTTAGGGTTAAAATCTTATAAAATTAGGGTATTGTGTGTAAAAGTATTAGAAATTAGTTTTTAGAGTTTAGTTTTAAGGGGTTAGGGTTTGTGAGGGGTGATAAAAACTCTAAAACCAACATCCTCAACTTTAAAATTCTACAAACAAATGTTTGAAAGAATGGTACATCTAAAAATATCTCTTTATTCGTATATTTAAAAATATTAATAGGAAATGTGGTATTCGTAATTCTCATCTTTTAACTACAAGAGTAAAACACTAAAACTCATTTGTGCATATATCTGAATATCCGTCCAGTCCAAATCATAACAAAGATCAAATATTTAGGCCCATGTTTTTAGGGACACTGGGCCATATTCTCCAACGAGGATAAGCTTGAGCCCAATTCTTTTTTCAATTGGTCTGTGTACACGTTTTTTCTCCCTGTGAGTTTTTTATGATCGACCCATTATATTTTGTAAATTGAAAAACAATTGAATTGTGTTTTCTGAAAGTACATATTGCAGGTTCTATTATTTTTAGATTATCAGTCAAAAATCACAAAACAGAGTTTTATCACTGTTAGGAAAAGTATGCAGTTAAAATTCATCGATGAGAATTTTGTTTCATTTTTTTTTTTGGCATTTTAAAAAAATGAAATTTTTGTTATACCATTTTCTAAAAATATTATTAAAAGGATCAATCTTTAAGTATACTACTATTCAAATGTAAACTATTTATAGGATTTTTCTTTTATTAACCAAACTTTAGTAAAACGTTAAAACTATTTAGAGGATTTAGGTTTGTGAAAAAAAAAACTCTAAAATTCTAGGAAAAATATCAAAAATACACTTTTTAACTCCATTAGTTCAATTTTACTCTTTTTAGCTAACACTCTTTCGAAACTACATTTTGAAGGAAAAATTGTTTTAAACCTCAATTATCATCCTTCAACCATAAATTATAAGGCTTATCATTCATTATCACTTTTATTTATAGAGTTTTAAAGTTTTTTTTTTTTTGGTATGAATAGAGTTTTAAAGTTTAGAATGTTGGTTTTAGGATTTAACCAACATTTTAAACCCTAAAAAATAGTTTCCACTCCATAAAAAACTAAACCCTAGAATTTCTAAGTCAATTAAGCCCTAGACTCAAAACTCTAACTCAAAACCTTAAACCCAAACCTAAAACATAAAAATAAAAAAAATTAACAAAGTTAAAATAGTCAAAAAAATGTAAAATTAAAAAAAATGTAAAATCGAAAGTGTAAAAATGAAAGAGAGGGAGATAAAAAATGTATTAGAAAGAATTTCCTAAAATTCTAAATCAAAAAATGAATTTACTTCCTAAAATATAAACCATTAACCTAAATATTATATTCATTTCGTTGCTAAATCCTAAACCGTGTGGACAATTTTAAACTGCAATTCTATAAAGGTTTAACTTTAAATTCTAAATACACTAACCCATTATAAGTCTTATAATCTTATGAAATTCTAACAAATTATCATTTGTTTAGAAAAATAATTTTAAATTAGTGGCAGTTTTACAAATATTTTAATAAGATATTATTGAAGGATAATNGTTTTTTTTTTTTTTTTTTTTTTGGTATTTTAGTTAGTGGGACAATAAGTGTACAAGCAAAATACAAAATTATGTATTAGTTAAAAAGTAGAAATATAAAGAATTATCCCAAAAAAAAGTTACCGAATAGTCACATCAAGTGATAGAGAAATAAAATAATATAATCGAAACAGTAATAGAGAGAGAGAGAGTGCTTAGCCACGAATTGTGTATATTCATTTCACCGAAACAAAAAGGCATTCACGTTCTATACCCAAATTGAAATACCTTCTTTCACCTTTTGTTGTATAGGGAACCTTTATTTATCAAATCCAGTTAGTTCAATGCCTAATGCTATTTTCTCACTTTTAAGCGAATAATGTTTATCTCTAACCAAAAATTTGGATATTTGTAACAAATTTAGATATATATCTGTGAAGTATAGTGTTAACAAATCATATCATAAATATGATTTTTATAATTGTATATACGTATAATAGAATTTTAGGTGAATGGTTGTTTTAGTTAGTATTAGTTCTCAAATAATAAAAAAATTGTTCCTAGGTTTCTCATTTTCTTGTCTTAAAAAAATAATAATTAGTGACTCTATTTTTTATTTTTAATATTTTTTTAGAATTACTTTCAAAAGGAACAAATCAAATAATTATTAATATTTAAATAATTTAAAATATCAAAAATTCTGACTAGTCATAATTTTGTAAAATTTTTTTTTTAAAAAAAGAATTAAAGTTGAATTAGAAAACCAAATGCATTAACTAATTAACCTCAGCCAACAATTCTGACTAAGCTCAAAGTTGCATGAGTCAGAGAAGAACACAAACAACACGACAAAAATTCAAACCTAACAACTAAGGAACCACACATACTTGAACTACAAAACCACTGAATCCAGAGAGTTGAATCTGAACAAACATCGCCGGAACAACGAAAATACTTGAAACAAAACAAAAGTTCTTCACGTCCGTCTTTGAAAATAAATAGCCTTCAGAAGTGGAGAATTTGCGTGTCTCTTGTTGGTAAAGCAACTATTCCACAAAGAATTAAAATGACATATATAAACAAATGTCAAAGTCGGAAGTGTCGAAACAATTCGATCAAACTTCAATTGGTGATAACTGATAAGCACAACAATACAATCATGCCTCGATCATGATATTGAATCAAGGGGAGGAGACTAAACAAATGGTCAAAATGATTAACCAAAACCATGCCATAGGGACAGGGCCAGGCCTATGTGGGAAAAAAAGAAACATGGGTTTATGGCCCGAAAATTTGAAATAATTTTTTAGACATTTTTCTAGTTTTTTAGAGAATCAAGGGTAAAGGTTTCCACTTTTAAACAAATATATTTATGATTAAGTCTTTTTGAAAAACATATGGGTTATAATGTGTTATTAGTAAAAAATCCCCATTATAATTATAATGTGTTTTAAACTAGTTTAGGTATTAAAAACATATAAAATTTTAGAGTAAATAAATTTATAATATCCATTACTTCTTCTCCTTTATTCACTAGATTCTGATAAATGAAGTTTTTTTTTTTTTTTTTTCTGAGCGGCAAAATGAAGTCTTTCTTTCTTAAGCTTTTAATGTTTTTGGGGGAAGTCAATGTTTTTCTGGAAAATGAAGGCTTTTTTTCTTTACACCGTTTATGGCCTCTATAACCCTGAGAACGGCTCTGCATAGGGAGATGGTGAAAAAATGTGATTCGAAGAGATTAAGGGAAACACCGGCTAAAGATGAGAGTATAAGTAGCCCTAAAAATCCAAAAGCAAAACAAACCCAATAAAACCCAAATTCCCAAAAACCAAAACCACATAAACTTTAAATTTTACTCCACCTACGATCCACAAAGGAAAAAAGCGGTCTTCTTCCAAAGACAAAAAATCAATGGAAGAGACTTACCAAGACTCTAGAGAGACAATCAACAATCAATAAAATAACCATTGAGAAACTATGGAACACAACCTCCGATAGACAAACAAAACGACAAAACTAGTGACAAGGGATTTTCGGAGAAGGACAAAGATCAGAAGTGCAGGCAAAGACACTGAATTATTTTCAGCTTACCGTTGATCTTTAGATCTAATCTATCTCTAAACACATCACTCAATACTCACCAAAATGCGTAGACCCAATCTTCCAAACTTGAGCTTGGGGAAAAAGAGAACAGATCGAGAACAAAAAAAAACAAAAAAAAACCAAGGCAAAGAAAAGAGAGGGAGAAGATCGATTATGGGCTAAGAGCATCATTACTCATGATCTCCATTAGAGGATCTTTTGACTAAACTAAAATAATTATACTAATTAATTAATGTAATGATTCCATTAAGGTTTTTTGTGAAAATTCCCTTGTACTCATGATCCCCTAATGCGGATCTTTAGACATAATTTAATAGTTTTTTTAATCAATTAAATATTAATTATCTTACACAATTGGGTAACACAGTTAACAACTATAATAGTTAACCATTAAATATTAATTATTTTTTGTGTGTTTTTGTTATTTTTTTTTTTTTAAAATCGTTTGTTATAAATTTTTTTTTTGTAAATTTTTTTACTAGTGAATCCCTATCAAGGGTTCTTAATCATTATATTATTAATTTTTTAAGCAATTGTTTATTTTTTTCTTTTTTTCATCTTAAACTATTATTTTTTAAGCAATTATTAATATAAATTACAAGACTTTTTGTTTTGTAATATCAATAAATTGTTTAAAGTTTTTTTTGTAATTTATTTTTTACGTTTCTTATAATTTTATTTTATTTTTTTTTGTTATTTTTTAAAAATAATTCGTTTTGGTAATTTTAAATTATGTTTTTTGTCTTTTTTTTCATTTGTTGCATTTGTTTTTATATTTTTCTGTTTTGCTGGAAAACAGAAAAAAACAAAAACAAAAAGTATATCCAATAGGTATTCGCCACGTGGCGAACCTTTTGAGTTGCTTCCGAAGCTTACCGAAGAACCGTTCGTTCCCATTTTTATTTTCTTTTCATTTATTTTCTTTATTTTTTGCATTGGTTTGTGTAAAGATCTTGTTAAGGTCTTCCATTACAGGTGCTCTAAGGGAGCATTCGGCCGCCGGTTTTTTCTCATTGGAACTCTGTAACTAATTCAATATACTGTCGATAATTATAAATTAGCGATCTAATAATTAAATATAAGATGATTAATTATGTTTTTATTAGAAAATATAATATTAATCAAATTGTATTTTATTTCAAATTCTATTGTTAGTAATTATAATTTTTTTCTTTGTTTATTAAAAACATACATATACAAAAAAATTGCTATTAAAATGAGTGAACGACGACAATCTGTATATTATAAACTTATTCAACTTTTGAATCCATGATGAAGTCAATGATAAATTCGAAAATGATTAATAAATTATAAAATTGTTTTATAGAAAAAATTATTATAATATATATACACTTATATATATACATTTATATATATATATATATATATATGTATATATATATGAATCTAATCAAATTTTTGTCATTTTAAAAATGATTTTTTGTTTGTTTTGTATTTTACAGATATCAAATTTTATTATTTATTTTGACAAAGAAATTATAGGTATTTATATTTTTGGATCGAATGAAAATGAATAACGGATCCAAGTGGATTTAACAGGCTTTTTGCCTAAACAAATATTTGATGAACGAAAGAACTTCACTTCATGAGTCAATATTTATTTTCCGTAAATGCCATATAATAAATCAACCATGATGATTTAAGAAACTAATCATTTCACCAATGAAATATCATGGTGTCAGTCAGCTTTGTAAACTTAAATATTTTCATTCTTGTTGTTTTTCAAGAAATATATACATTCTTTTTACTTTGTGAAGCAACTGATATGATGATGAGAAGACTACAAGAGGACTGCAGCAAGTAACAAGAGACCCATGGAATCTCTGCAGTTTTGTTTCCCACTTCTGTTTTTTTCCTCCATGCTTCAGTTTTTTGTTCTATCAATATTTCTTGTTTTTTTTTATGTAAATAATCAAAAATAAAAAAATAAAAAAAATACATATATATTGAATGATGGAAAACTAAGACGGTGTATAAATTGAAGAAGATAATTAAGACAGCTGTAGAAGGACAGAGTCAAATCATGGGACAACCCCATATGTCCAATAAAGGCTTTGGAATCCTTTTGTCTCTCCTCCGATNTTACCTTAAAATTTTTTCCAAAAAAAAAAAAAAAAAAAAGTTCTACCTTATAATTTTTTTTTTTCCATCTCAACTTTTATTAATACCTTAAACGGATACAAAATCGGCGATTTAGTGGATACAATCCCGGAAACTAAAGTCCAAAAGAGGGAAGCTTGGTCTTACACAACTTGAAAACTTAAACAACAACTTAAATCCTGAGCTTAGACCAATACTCAAACAAACACAAAGGAAATTACAGAAGAAAACTAAACCCTTGCTAAAAAGAGCTCAAGGATTGGAGTCCGGTGACTGTCTCGATTTACTGCTTACGATTACGAGCTGTTCCGCAAGCCAAAGAACAATAACCGTTCAATCCAATCACAGAACCGCTAGGACCCAAAAAATGGGTAACAGCCTCCAGAACAAGGATTTGACCACTGCAAATCCCAAACCTAATGAGAAAGAAACAAACCTAAGACAAAAGCCACTACACAAATTCTGAATTAGCCAGAGAAACCAACTCCGAAGCCTTCAAGAAGAAGAGAAACACCAAAACCCCGTCGACACACGCCATCTCCAACAAACCACCATCTTCACCAAAGAAATCAGATCAGATCTGCACCAAAACAACCAAGGTTGTGACCGGAGTAAGCGGCGAGCCTCCTCCTCCCTTAGGACCACCGGAAATTGGGAAAGAGATCTTAGATCTGAAAACCTAAGCAAATCAAAACCAAGATCCCTTTTCTCAAAATCAAAAAAAAATCCCTTTACTAGAACCTACAACAAGCAAAAGAAAACACAAACTCCCCTCACAGCACTGGTGACAAGCACCGGACCGGAGAGGAGACCAGGCCGGCGACGCTCTTCTGCTCTTTTCTCTCTCGCTTTTTTTTTTTTCTCTGTCGGTTGTTTTTTTTTTTTTGGTTCTACCTCATAATTATAAGGAAGAATTATGTTTTATATCAATTGTATTTTTATATTGGGAGTAAATAGTATATATGAGTACAAAAAGGTATAGAGAAAATATAGTTGAATACTACACTTTGAAAACAAAATTTCTAAAATATCATTTTTTAAATAAACAAATATCAAAAATACAAAAATAATTTTTTTAAATTCATAACTTATGTTTTTTGTGTTTGGGGGTAATTAATCTACATTTAGGGTTTAGTTTTGAAAGGTTAAAGTGATATTTAAGAATTTTTTTTTGACAGTGTGGTATTTTTGAGATTCTTCCAAATTTATAATAATTATAAATTATGTTTTATATCACTCTTGTTTTACGCTGAGAGGAAATAGACTTCACTTTATAAGATTTAGGGGGTGTTATTCAATGATGAATTTTAATAGAATTTAAATCTTAAGTAAAATTCAGTGTTATTCAATCAGTGATTCTAAATCATACACTAAAATTCATCGTTATTCAATCGATGATTCCAAATCTTATTTTAAAATCTAATGTTATTCAACAAAAGATTATAAAACTTACTTTAAAATCCACTGTTATTCAACATCAAATGATTTAAAAAATCTTTAACTTTTAATGGATTTGAAATCACTATGGATGGAGTTTAATGAACAAATGATTATAAACAAAATCTCATGGATACTGCAGATATTTTAGAATACAAAAAAATAAACTCCATCAAACTTAAAATTTTGAAAGAATATAAAACTGATGAATGAGATTTTAAATCATTGATTCAATAACACCCTAATCAAACTTCAAATTTTGAAAGAATATAAAACTGACGAGTTGGATTTTAAATCACTGATTCAATAACACTCTCTTAGGGTTTTTTAAAACTTATCTATCATTTTTTAATCTTGCAAACCTGTTTTAGTACAACTAATTGCCAGATATATGAAATATTATTCCACTATCATTTAAAAAAAAATAAAAATATATATATATATATATATATATATATATATATATATTAGTTTCCACTACTTTTTAGGTTGCTATTTATTTTATTTTTTTTTGAAAACCAACTTTTTAGGTTTTTATGGCAAAAAAGTTGTATATAAAACCATAGTTACTAGTTGAACAAAAGAAAAAACGATAGTTACTAATTATGTTTGGGAGTTTGGGCAAAAAAAGCGTGTACTTTGCCAAACTTGCCAAAAAAAGCCTGAATTTCAGAATGGCCGAATAAAACCTGAACTTTGCATTGACTTATCAAAATAATCACTAACTTTGCATTGACTTACCAAAATAGACCTATGTTAAAAATTTCTGTTAAATAGTTAACAGCCGTTAACGACAATCGTTAGTCACAAAACGACGTCGTTTTGAGCAATATGAATTCGGCAAAAAAAAACCTGAACTTTGCCAAACTTGCCGAAAAAAGCCTGAACTTTGCCAAACTTGCCAAAAAAAAACCTGAACTTTTTGGATCGTACAAAGCTTTAATTTGTAGCCCCAAAAACGACATCGTTTTGATCTCTAAAAACCCTAAAAATATATGTTCACACATATTGAACAGATAGTCAATAAGAGAGTCAATTGTCATCGTTCTATAGGACTTTAGGATTGTTTTACGAATATAATTCATTATATATACTATTAAAAGATACGAACTTAATTTTACAAAAACCCCAAAACAATTTTATATACACTGTGATGGGTTTTAAATGGTGTATGGTTTCGAGATTATTTAAAATCGATTTGGGGTTTTTGTTAAATATACACTGTGATGAGTTTCAAATGGTGTATAATTTCGAGATTGTTTAAAATCAATTTGGGGATTTTGTAGACTATACAATGGGGTAGATTTCAAATGGTGTACAGTTTCGAGATTATTTAAAATCGATTTTGGGGGTTTTGTAAAATTAGGACTCATATCTTATATATATAATGAATTATGTTCATAAAACAATCGTAAAGTCCTATAGCACAATGACAATTGACTCTCTTATTGACTATCTCGACCCAGTGAAATATGTGGGGAACACATATTTTTGGGGTTTTAAGAGATCAAAACGATGTCGTTTTTGCGGCTACAAATTAAAGCTTAGTACGATCCAAAAAGTTCATGTTTTTTTTTACAAGGTTGGCGAAGTTCACGCTTTTTTCGGCAAGTTTGGCAAAGTTCAGGCTTTTTTTGGCCGAATTCGTATAGCTCAAGACGACGTCGTTTTGTGACTAACGGTTGTCGTTAACGGCAGTTCACTATTTAACAGAAATTTTTAACGGAGGTCTATTTTGGTAAGTCAATGCAAAGTTTGTGATTATTTTGATAAGTCAATGCAAAGTTTAGATTTTATTCGGTCATTCTGAAATTTAGATTTTTTTTTTGGCAAGTTTGGCAAAATACAGACTTTTTTTTTTGCCGAATTCCCAATTATGTTTTATATCACCGGCCTTATTTTATATTACTCGTATTTTATTTGATTATTTATATCACTCAGTATTCTCCAGAGTCTTGAACCACTCGGCCAGATCATCCAAACCAACTGGTACACCAATTGGCGGCAGTATGAACAATTCGTTTCTAACCGGTCCTGTTACCAATTCAATTTTATGCCCATAAATCCACGTATGTAGAGGTAAATACGTCTTGGTGAATGCGTTTTTGAACCTCCACAGAATCAAAATCACATTTCTATGGACAATATAGTTTTGACAGTTTTTTTTTTTTTCCGTCAACTTAGATAGTTTATTTAATAGTTCGATAATAGACGATATGATTATTTTTGATATAAGTCAAAAAGTATTCCAAATACTAGACAAATAGTATAATGGTTTAATCCTAATCCGTTCGAAGTTAGAATTTTTTTTACTTTATAGCACCTCGATTCGATTTTTCTTTAAAGCTAATCGGATCAGCTGATTTGATATGTTAAACAAAAAATTCAATTATGCTTGATAAGTTGTTATGATCGAAAAATCTAATTAAAACAAAAACAAAAACAGAAGATGGTACCAAGAGGAATGATGTATAAAGAAGAAAAGAGGGGCATGAGACTAGATGTGCTGATGGACAGATGAGAAAAAAGTTTGATTAGACTAAATTTTTTTTATCTGATAAAGCTATCACCCAAAATCAGGAGGTTCATTTTCTGATGTGATATTTTGGCTTTCTTATAAAGAATTTTACCATTCATATTTATAATAATACAAATCTTCATAAATTATTGTGTAGTGTAATGACCATACAAATTGGGTCAAATATGTTTGATTTGGGTCAAGTTAGTAGTCACGTGAATGGTGTTTATAAGTGATGGTTTTTACTAGGTCTGGACTTAAAAATCTGAACCGAAACCGATTGTAATCTACCCGAATTGGAATCAAACCAGTTTATTTTAATAGTATTTGTTGGATCTTAAACACCTAGAATGAAGAACTGAATTTGAACTAGAATGAAACAGATATCCAAGAAAAATACATGAAACATAGGTGAAATCATATTTTTGGTTAATTTAGTTAATTCGAATATTTTCGAATAATTCATATAAAACTAATCAAGTTAGGTGTATAATTTAATTTTTATGTTTTATTATTTCAGTTTATTCTTTTTCTTTTTGTGTGTTGGATGACAAAAACTGAACTGAACTATACGTTGTATATAATCTTTATATTTTTTTAATGTATAACAATTTTTTTTTTTTTTTTTGAATTACATATAACAGTGCATGCGGTTAAAGAATAACAACATATCAAATATTTCTCAGATCGATTATTTGAAATCAAATTTTCGTTTTTAGAATATTGGTCTTTTGCATATTGGATATGGGTATTAGTTATTATTGTTGGTAAAGATCGAATAGTAAGGAAATTTTTTAAAATATCCTATTTAGTGTGCTACTTTTTAAAAGTACCTCTAAAAGGGGTCTATATGTAAAATGGTCTTTTTAACTATAAACTATCTAAATTATTATTTAATGAAAGATAAAGTTTTTAGAGTTTATAGAGTTTTAAGGTGTGTATTCAACTAGGTATTTTAGATGATTTGATATTTAATGAGTGTTTTGGTAGTTTCGGTGATTTTGAGAAGTTTTATAAAATTCTCTCAAATCTCATATACAAGTTACAACTATGTGATATGTGTATTTGTATTCTAAAGAAGGAATTCGCCCAAAAAAGTTCAAAATGATCTAAAATCAAATATTGAAAATATTTACGATAACATTAGATTTGGTAGTATTTTTTTCAAATCACTAGTTCAATAATACTATTAATTTTTAAAAACATTTTAAAATACATGATTCATTAACATAGGATCCATCAAATCATTCTAAAGAAATGATTCAATATCAGAAGTCTAGCCGTCTAAGGTTTAAAAACACGTTCTAACAACCCCTTAACCTTGAACTTTAAACTCTAATAGTTATTCAACCATAAACCCTAATTCTAAGAATGAAAACCCTTAATTCTTAAATACTAAAAAATTAAAAAAATTATTTGAAATAAATTAAGGATGGTTTAAAAAATATTTTAGAAAAACTACATTTTTGAAAAATAATGTCTCAAAAGAGGTAATTTCAAAAGAAAAATTGGTAAATATAACCATAAAAAAATGCAAACTTATTACCTAACCATAATCCTCCTATATGACAAAATCTTAGCCACTAGATTAGGTTTATATTTTTTTTTTGTTAGTCACCAAATTAAGTTAATTAACCCTTTTTAAAAAATGTCAGGAATACACTACTGTAAAATTTGAATGTTAGCCATTTCGCGACCAGCCCTGATTACATGTACACATCATAAACACAAATCTAAATCTGTAGAAGCGTGACTTTATAGGGTATAATCGAAAGCAAAAGGGTTACCTATTATACCTACTAAGAAAAAGGATTAGCTAAATGTGTCTAATAATCCTAACAAGAAACATATTTTATATCACTAGGCACCCAATTTTGCTTGATAAGAGCTTTTCTTTGAATTGATGCCTAATGGCATCGAGATAGTTACTACGACGAATCGAATAAAACTTTTGGGCAGCACTAAACTTATGTTATTACTAAACCAATATCAGCGTGAGTGTCATTAAACTATTTGATCCACAATTATCACTTTTCACAAACTTTATATGCATTAGTAACTTCCAAGTTCCTCTATGTTTTAAAACACAGACGACGTTCGGATATTGAGAAATTCCAAAAATTACTATTTCGGTTTGGTCAATTTTCAAAAATACTGTAACTTTTTTTATATATAAAAAATACTACTATTAGGATTTAGAGTTCGTTTCGATTGAAGAACTTAAAGTTTATAGTTAAAACTTTACATAATTTAGTGTTTAATAACCATTTGGGTTTTAGGGTTTAAGATTTTATGGATATTAGAGCCAACGTATTTTTTTTCAACCCTAAACGTTGGATTATAAATCCAAATACTCTATCAAAACATTACAAAACGTTTTAAAATGATAATTTTATTTAAAATCGAAATATTTTTAAAAATAGACAATAAAACTCTAGTATTTTTGAAAAATGCTAACTCAAAATAGTAGTTTTGAAATTTACCCTTGGATAGTAACTCAGATGTTTGATTATTGGAATTGTTTGCTGAGATAAAATTTTAGTTAAGTTTATATTTTTATAGAATATCTTTCCCGGATCATTTTATTCTAATTTTTGTGAAAGAAAACTTTGGTTAGATTTGACTAGGAATATGTTAAATTTCAACCAAATATTATAATCCAGAACTTTTTTTATTATAACACACATGTTAGTATTGTTTATTAATTACACAGTTTGTTAGTCAGTTTGATTTCATGAATTTGGATTAGGTTAAAGTTCCCAGCGGATAATTCAGTATACAAATTATTTATTATTAGATAGGGTTTCAGGTTCAGTATATAGCTAGGACTGGGCATTTATATTATTATTACCTACCACTATTGGACAAGTAAATTGTTCATCCCGCTTTCCTCTAGCGGTCAAAATAGAAAATACAAGTTATAAAAATTAAGTTCAATTACAAAATACTTTACATATAATACAATAAATATATTACAATACCTACTAATTAAAGAGATAATACTCACATATATACGATACACCAACCCTATGAAGGTTTTTTGTCATCCCTCTCGTTGCCTTTCCTGGTCTCAAGTCTCAACAAGAAGTAGCTTAACTTTTTTTTCATTAGCTCATTTAATTATACGTTAAATGTACTTGTCTGATTTCTTTCTTCATGACTTTTTTAAAAAATCCACAGTTTGTTTTTTTCCCATATTAAGACCTTGTTGTACTTGATGTTTAGACATAAGTGGAAGTCCCAAGCAGGGTGCTTAAATATTTCTTTATACAAATTATGGCTTATACTCATCATTTTAAAATAGGGAAATTATAGTCCTTAATTGCAAAGTTAATATATAAGAAAAAATTAGTAATACATATAGAAATTGGAGAAAAATACTTTTCAAAACATTAGTTGATACTACGATGATAAGTGTTGACAATAAAATATTATTCGAAACAAGGAACTCATTAACAAAAAAAAATTGTGAATTCACTAATTAACAAAAAATTCTAGATCTAATGACAAGATTTGACCACATATGATACTTTGGTTCGTTATTAATTTATGTTTTTTTTTAATTATTATACAACCAATTTTTGGTTTAATCGTTGTGAAAAAAGACTTTAATAGATTTGTGAGCAAAAAATAATAAAAATGTAAATGGTAGATTTGATTAACTTTATATTTTTAGAGACGATATACGCTAGTGCCAGAGACAAAAAAAAAATAAAACAAATACGAATATAATTGTTGCTGGTTCAAACAAAACAAAGAAAAAAATGTTAAAAGTAAAATGAAATGTGACAGAAAACACAGACCGACAGAGAGACGTAGATGTCAATCTAACATGTGGACTGTAGGAAGAAAAAAATTGTGATCGAAAAAATCAGAAAAGAATACATAACATATTTTTTATTGACATGGTTTCTTAATTATGTCTCTAAAATAAATAACTATTGCACATATTGACCTAAAATTTTAACAAAGTGATACCCTTTAATCAATTAACCATTATTTACGAGAAATGAACAAATATAGTGTTAATATATTTACGAATGGAGAATAAACAGTCATTTCAACTTCCAGAGTCTTGTAAAGCAGAAACCAAAGTGGTTTTAAAAGATGAAAAATACAAGTACCAAAAATATAAAAAACAAAAGCATGTCCCTGAAAAGAGAGAGAGAGGAACATAATTGGGAAATGTAAAATAAAATGAAAAAAATTATGGGAACTTGTTGCTGCAGTAGTAACTCTTCAAGCCCCAAGAGAAACAATGCTCATGAGTTTGTCGTCAAGCTTTTTCTCCTTTTTACTTCCTTTTTAAATAAATAAATATCTATGGTTACACAAAACCCTAGCCATCTTAAATAATATACAAAACCCTACTTGTAAATTGCAACCGCTATTTCCCAGAGTATAGTACAAGATTATACATACCACTACCAACGAGAAGAGAGATATATTCATACACTAATATTGAAATGATNATTTTTACAAAAAAAAAAAAAAAAAAAAAAAACTAAAAGACTTGTATATGATGAATACACAATAATATACGTAATTTGTTTAAAATCAAATACATGGTAAATAATTAAAAAAATGTAAACCTAATGTCCTTGGTAGGGTTCATCACATGGTTAACCTAGAATCCTGATTAATTAGCCTAAGGGAGATATTCAAAAGACTCATGTAGAGATATGTGAAGAAGATTATTAGAGATACCAGATTTAGATATCAAGACTTTGGTCATATTCTTCAAACCTAGTAAGATGTCTAAAATATGTATATAGACAAACCCAAGAAATAAAATGTTAATTTTATCAGACATGATCATGAAAATATTAAATGAATGGTTTATATATATACACGTCTAGATGACTATACATAAGCAAGATTAACATGTTCATACGCAGAGAAGATTACCAAAAAGATAGGGAGCTCCCTTCAGTCCAATCAGAGAGAATCTATGATCCAATTTGTCTACCGCATCATTCATTCATTTAACGAGTACTAGTTCGGATTTAGATGACTCGGTATTTGGATGAATGAGTCGGAAGCTAATTGGATCATATCACGACCTGTGAATGGACTCAAGGAAGCTCTCTCTCAATAGATATTCCTACAACATAAAGCCAAGATAGTTAGTAGTATAACACATGCTGTTCTTTAAATGAACTACATGTATGTATAAGTGACCAAGTGTGTATGTGTGTGTGTGTGGATCTAGCAGAAGAGAGAAAGAGAGAGACAACATGGTCTTGAAGAATATCCAGCAAGATCTGAAAAAGAAAATAAAGAAACCCTAGATCTTGTCTAAAAGTTAAAAGCAAATTCTAAATGGATCTTTTGACAACAATAATTCGTATGGGTGGTGTGTGCAGGCCTGGGTGTGTGTGTGTGTACATTGAAAAATAGAGTTTGGAAGAGGAGAAGAATAGAGTTTAGATAGATGATGATGATGATGTATGTATTGTATGAAGAGAATTGATGAGAGTTTTGAACAAATTAAAGGAGATTTGATGGAGAGAGAAATAGGTGCGAGGAAATACACAATGGATACAAGAATGGTAAAGGATTGATGACCTTTTTATAAGCTTTCAAATTTTGAACCTTCTAGGTCAATTTTTTGTAAGAAAAAAAATTTAAGAATAATTCTCTAATCTATATATTTCTGTATTTTTCTTAACTTTGTAGGTCAGTGCACTTGGACACAAACAAAGATTATCTAATGTGTAGAGGCTTATAGACCGGATAGTTTCCTTTTTCTCATCTACGAAACTTTTATGTCTATAAAGCATGTGAATCTCTTTTTTTTTTTTTTTTCTTCGTTATATTATTAGTCTATCTTCTTTTACTATTTTTTTGTCCGAATTATTAGTCTATTATTTTATTTTGATTGCCTTTGTTTGAAAACGAAAAAGTACTAAATAGTTTTTCTTCTTCTTGTGATTGGTATACACACTCCTTTTTCTACAAATTATCTGGTTTATATAGGTTTAAAGAAGGTATTATGATTTTTTATTATTATTCTACTGCCTCAAGGTAAGGGTAAAGGGTTGTATACCTAATATTATTATTCTTAATTATCCATTTCATTATCCATTTGTTACTCGACTTATTACTTTTGATCCGTATCCGTATTTTAATTATATTTATAATGTCTAATATATATATATATATATATATATATATATAACCGGACTAGGTTCAACCGCAAAATCCTAGATGACCGGACTGAGTTCCTGATAAACCCAAAGGTGAGTAAACTGGCTGAAAACGTAACCCACTTCAAACTGGCAAAAACCCAAGTTTTGGTGAACCAATTAAACCAACAGGCCCATGTCTTATTATTACAATCATAAATATTTTTCATGCTTCCAAAATAAAAATGGTTACATGTCGATTGTTCTTGTTACCTTTTCATATATTTTCAAATTTCTCTACAATATAAAACCAACGAAAGTAAACAAAAAAACAATATTATAAGTTTTTAGTTCACTTAATTTTAGTTGTATTTTAAATTTAATTATGATGGTATTTTTTTTATTTCTAAATATGATCCAGTGTTCGATTGGAGAAAAAAAAAAAAAAAAAACTTAACTTACTTCAGTTTCAAGTAAAAAAATTCTAAGAAAATTAGAGGTGTGATTTTTTGTTTTTGTTGACCAAAAACTTTATCATAATCAAGAGAGATCGATTACAAAATTCATGAATTACAAGTTAGCCGAAAGAACACATAATAAAATTAAAATAAAGTCCGTGTACAAAATGATCAATTTAGGTTATGATCTTCTTCTCATGTATAAAGCAAGCAATAAGAACTATAAACTATAAATTTGGTTATGAAACTTCGGTAATTCTTTAGGCTATGATGAAATAAAATGTGGCTTATATCCTTTAAAAAAGGTGGAAGTCGGGGGTTACATAGATTTGGTTGAATTTGAAATATTCTGGAAACCCCACATGTACAAAACCATCAACTTATCTTTAGTAGCGATCTATTTGTGTTTTAGGATTATTATTATTTTTTATTTAAATTTTTTTTTTTATGAATATTTACATTGCACACCGTATATATAATGTGCAATATATCTATTCAACTAAAAGTATTAACCAAATTATATTAAATTACATTGCTATATGTTTTCAAGTTTGTGATTTAGAGTAGAAAATGATTGTTAAGAATTAATTCATTAATCCAACATGTTAATTCTAAGATTTTAGTTGATAAAAATATTTTTATATATTAATAATACTGTAAAAACTAAAAAAATATGTGATATACATATGGATGCTCGGGTGGTAGAATGAAAAATGGAAAAGTATTTCTTAATATATAAATAACTTCAAATCAGTTCAACTCTGTTTTCATATTTTGTGAAAAACAAAGTTTGGATTACACGCATTATTTTAAATCCATACGTTTTTGGATGCCTAACAATTTTTAATTCATCAAATCATCTTTTTACTCCAACAATTGTTGGGGTCAAAATCCCCCTTCCTCAAAGTCAATGGTCAAGATGACTCAGCTTCTACAAAAATGGGTAGGTCTTCAGAAAATAATGGCGTCGAACTTTTAGAAAACAGCAACGCCGAAATTGTGAGACGCTTTTGATAGGGGGGGCGTTGCCTTCATCCGCTTCTTTCTTGAGCTGCCTTGTTGGGGTTAAAAATCTCCGCCATAAAGTCAGCGGTCAACGATGACTCAACATACCAGAAACGTCGCCGACATTTTTTCCGGACTAGGAAGCTGAGTGGGCCATAAGGTCTTCTTTACGACCCGTGAATTCAAGCCCATCTTGATGGAAACATTCATGTGGCCCACTTCGCCGACCTAGTTCAGGAGAATATTCTGGAACTTTCCAGCAGATATATACGAATCAAGTAATTTTCCTTTATTCATAGATTTCCTTAGATTGACGCCGACCTAGAGCTCAGATTATTTCTTGTATAAATAGTCCCCCAATTCGTCAGAGGAGGGGGACAGCAAATTCTACGCACAGACGTCAGACAAATTCCTTATCAATAAAAAACCATCTTTGGCTTATTTGTTCTTGAGTTCTAATTGGTTGAGAGTTGTCGAATCCCTAAAAATCTATACAAATTATATTGTGGTGATTTTAGCATCCACAATTTGGCGCCGACTGTGGGGATATTCATCAACTTTCTTACTCTAAAGAACCTTCAAGAATATAACCAGAAGAACGACATGGTGAACGACAGTCAGATTCGTGCCGGAGGACAACCTCTTGACTCCGCGACAATACCACTACACGGACAGAGCACCGCAGGACTGGAAGTTTTGGTTAATCAGCTACTCGAGAGATCCAATGACCAGCAGATTCAACGGCGAAGCCCTGTCGAACTCTCCGCAGCCTCGGACACCAACTTTCCGGTCAGAAATGTCAGTCCACTTTCAAGGCCTTTATCTGGCAAACCGTGGTGAATCAGGGAACGAATAACCTATCCTCGCGTAGCCCCGACTCTTAAATTTCTACGAAATTTTATATCTCCTCGATCAGAGCCTTCGTTAAGGAGTTATGGTTAATCTACTCTAGAGTGTCTAGTCTGTCCGCAGTAGTACGATCTTTCCGATTAACCACCTTGTGAGGAGTATTGTCGGTGAACCATCACAAACCACGCGGCCTATAATATATCATATCGAAGGCCTAAATGTCTTATTTGTTTATAAACCAGAACCGGTGGAATCAAATCTTCCGTAGAAGAGTTATCGCTCTTTCTGTAAAGAGTCTCCAGTCTGACCGAACCAGATTTGCAGATCCGGATCACTTGTCATCAGTAGGGGTGGGCATTTTATCCGGATCCGAAGATCCGATCCGGTCCCGATCCGAAAA